>JAXQQM020069357.1:0-116509 GCA_034641835.2 Pinus albicaulis
ATCGTGTTGTTTCGCATTCATTTTAGCCATGACATCAGTTTCACCTTTTGTTACGCAAATTTTTTATGGAATCCAGTTCATAAATCATTTGAGTTCTGACGGGGCCCGGCACTAGCCAATAGGAAAGCGTTCGCATTGGTTTGAGGCTTGCTGACGTAGGGGTCATTTGTATTGCGAAAATGTTTGAAATGCAGTTTATTGAAGTTTGAAATTCGAGTCTAAAGGTTTATTAAATTTTGTTTGAAAGTAATGTTATGGGTGGAGAAAAAGTCTTTTGACTTTTGTTATGAAATAAACATAGTTATATAGTTTGTTTTTATTTTCTTAATGTTGCGTCATATAAAATAAAAGCCCTATAGGCTTAATGTAATAGCTGTGTAGTGTGTATTCCATGCCCAAAGACAAACTAGAAAAGAATAGTAAAGCAATGTATGTGCATTTTTTGAAAAAGACAGAGAATTGTACCTTGTGAGCACTATGTGAGCAGCAATCAAACACAGATTTTGTAATCCCACTTCAGTGGAAGAAAATTTGTAACAGTTTTTGTTTTGTTGATGAAATAGAAACAATTTGTGGCATCTCTATCCAGCAACAAGAAAATGTTTTAATCTCTGTGTTGAAGAGGAGAATCTCTATTCTCCCTGTTTGTTCTGGAGTATTTAGAAATTCCAACACTCTGATGGGGGAGATCGGCGGAGATCGGCGGAAACGACTACAACTATCCATTCTTTCAGCATCGGCTAATGCAACAAGTGTCTACCTTTGTCCCTTTATCTACTTTACCTTTGTCAGAGCAATTTATTCAACATATTTGAAGGGTTAGGTCATATGCCTTAGGGTTAGGTAAAGTAGATAAATAATTGTGTTGAGGGTGTTTTGTTTGATATGTGATCATAAAGAAAGAAGGAAGTTGGTTTTTTCTTTTCAGAAGAAAAAAAAAACGTTATCTTTTATAAATATAAAGAAAATAAAGATTACATAGCTCTTTTTTTGTTTAGTAATGTGGTAGGAAACAGAATATGTAGGTCTTTGTAGGCAAAGCTTGATAAATGAAACAGAATGTTATAAATATAAAGAAAATACATATTACATAGTCGTTTTTTTGTTCAGTAATGTGGTAGGAAACAGAATATGCAGGTCTTTGTAGTTAAAGTATGATAAATGAAACAGAATGTGCACGTACGAAAAAGAATATACTGCCTACATTTAATTTTAGAGTAATGTTTATAAGCAGTATAGTAAATGATCCTTGAAGCTTTATCAACCCCTCTTTTCTGGAGCATATCGGCCTATGATTCTGCTCGCTATAGATGTGGCAAAAGAGCATATCGGCCTATGATTCTGCTCTCTTTAGATGTGGCTATAAGAGATATGCTGAAAGGTAGGTTCCATTTTAATAATGTATTTCATCCAATTGATAGCAAGGGTGGGTGGAATCGAGAGAGCCCCTAACCAAGACGAGCCCCCTAACCCAGTAAATGGTGCCTTTTGAATTCTTATAAATCTAAAGTTTGTTGATCTGAAGTTTGTTGATGTTGAGCCATCTTGCAGTGAAGAAACCGCCCCACTGTGTTATGATTTCTTACATGTTGTTGGTGCACTGTGGTATGATTTCATCCTGTTGTTCGTGCCCCTGCCTCCTTCTTTCCCACCCACGAAAAGGGATAGTAACTTCCTGGCTGGGTGACCATAGAAAAAACCAATTGGGAACTTTTACCACACAACCAATGTTTTTACTTTACTCAAATTCTGATTTTTTACGTGAGACCAATTTCCAATTTCTGAAATGTAAAACACAATCCCCAACACAGGTGTCCTCACATCCACCCTTATATGTTCAAATGCATCAGAAAATGCCCTAGAAAATGTAGAAACATAAAATGGAGAACTCCTTTTTTGTCTCAAACCTTTTGCGTCTCAAACATTGGTTTGAGGGATGACTCCAATGATTTGGTTAGTTATCGATTATATTCTTGAAAGACTGAACCGCAAATTTTAATTGAGTTCCTGAACGTGTGACTCATATCTTGGGAGTTTTTGACAGATGTTGATTATTTAAATTACGTTATCTACCCTTTATTACTACAGACATTCGTTATTTAAATTAGATTATCTACTTACTATATTAAGAGTTTGTTACAGACGTTGACTACTGTGGTCGAAGCAAAGAAGATTTCAATGCAGAACAACTTGCCCATTGGCTGTTCGCCGTCATATTTAACACTATACACTTCATCTAGACCTGGAGAACCAGTGAAAAAAATGGGGTGCATGCCGAGGTTTAATATTTTCGCCAAGAAGGGGAATGATCTTCTGAAAGCCCGAGTGACAAATCTGTAAGCAGAATATTCGTAAGTTAAATTTGTTTTTGCAGACTATTACGAGGCAACTCTCAGAATTTTGAAGTCTCCACAGTATTTATGTAAGGAGAAGTATTTTAACTTGTAGAATTTATTTCTTTTGACGCTATTGAATTTCTTTAATTCGAATCCGAATGAAGATATATATTTCATTCCTTTTCCCTCCGTATTGTTGAGTTGATTGCAATAGATAATTTGTGCATCTATGCATGCATGCAAGGTTGCAGAAAAATGTGTTACAGGCCATATAATTATGATCCGCGCAGACCATGTGGCGCAGGTGAAGCATCTCCGTGTGCCAATCCTCGACAATATTTAAACTGGGATGGGATTCATTTGACTGACTCCTTTTACAAAAATTAGCGAAAATGTTTTGCATGCGACATTCACATCTCCCACACTTCACACTCTCTATGCTAGGCGAACTGCAGTCGTTGTTAACACCACCAATGAAATGACCAATGGAATAAAAAACCCTTGAAGTATCCATGTATACCCATAATACATAATAATAATAATACAAGATCGTGTGGTCAACGAGTTTTTTTTTAACCTCAATCTCATTTTTGATGTGTGCTTGCCCCATTTCTTCGCAATCATGTGAGAGTATTTTGATAACGTCAATTATATATACCAGGGTTGTGAATTTTTAAACCACTGCAATTTATTTTCTAATTGTTGGACATGTTGATGAAAGGGATTTCCAATCCAATGCAATTTGACATACCTTTACGTGGTATTTGTTAGGAGTAAACAACAAAAACAATAAAGAATTTACCTTGAGAAATAAACATAAAAGGTCGCAAAGAAATCATTAACATAAACACAAATATTTAACCGGGAAAAACCCCAAACTCCGGGGAAAACCCATCCTAATGAAATTTCATTAGCATTGGCCAAAACCCTGGCCAATCCGGCCAAGTGAGCCTTCACCGCTCACCTCCAGGCCCCCTTTACAATGAAGTCTTTCCAGCCTTTTTATAGGCTCCATCACATGCAATACCGTGGGTCAAAACCATGGGTGCACAAAACCATGTGCCCCAAAACCACCACTGTTTACCCTAGTCCACATTGACTCTACCCCGAGTCATGTTTACCTAACAATTCCCCCCTTAAACTTGACTTGGGGCTTCTTGACTAAATCCAGCCAAACCTGCTAAGTGAGACAACCCTGCTCACTCTAGCTCTTCCCCCCTCAAATTTTTACCCAGGGTAATTGTTAATTTGGCATCCCCCCTATCACCTAGGTCTAACCCAGACTTTACCAGTGATTACCCAAGGGTACGCATGCCATACCAGGTCTTACAGCAGTATGCCCATTTACATGTAATAAAATTAACTCCATAATTTTTTTGTTTCATTGTTGCTATTCTTTAAATTACCATTCTCTACATTCATTCATGATGTCCTCTCCAAAGAGGACATCATAATTGTACATGAATCTGTCGAATGACATCAATGTCCATATAAAAAGAATCCATCTACCGGATTACATGGGTCACCAGCCTCTGTAACCGCCAGTTCTCTAGGAGTTCTCTTCAGATACATGGCTCATCAATTTAATTATATCACCTGCAAATATTCTCTCTCATTGACACATTCTGTCAAACACTTTGCTCTCCTATGCAAATAACTTGGCTTGGCCTCTTGGCCTTCCCTGGAAGAATTCCACGCTCACCGCACCAAATGGATATCTTCCTTGTGGATGTTCTCTTCTCCACCACTATCCACGATCAATGCATGCACCAGTATATATCCAGCGTTGACCACGACTCTCTTTGCAAATAGTGCAGCCTCCACACAACTTCGGTGTTCATGATTTAAAATCTGGCGCAGCCAACCACCATCATATAAAAAAGAATCGGCCCAATAAAACCACCAGCAGCGGCCTTGTAAAACGCTCTGTTGCCAAGCCCCTCGCTGCCACGATCCCGCTCTCCAATCCGGCGTAGAGGAGCCCAGTGACGCTCAGTCGATTTGCCAAACTTCATTCCCGTGTGGCCAGAGGCGTCCAAGACCCTCTTAACTCTTAGCTTCATGGAATCTCCTGGCTCCCGGGCCTTCAAACGCTCGACCAGACCAACGCTGGTACTGGAGACGGCTCCGATGAGGTACGCAGCCCGTGTAATCGGTGATATTTTCACCGTGTCAACCCAATGGGGGCAGGAATAACCCTCTGAACACCTGAACCAGCGTGTAGACTACCATCCAGCGCTCGATCTTCTTTCTTCAATGCCTAAGATTACATCTCCTCCAGATTCCATCCCAATAAGCTGATCCGATCTGCAGAGCTCGTCTTCGCCGCAGAGGCCGCAGATCCACAGCCCACAGAACCGCTCCCGCACGCGGGCTATGTAAGCTGGCGTGCATTCCTCTGCAAATATGGCGGTCTCTGTTTCAGACATTGCCAACACTCTCGGTGTCTACCTTTAAGCGGTCCACGGTACTCGAACCCTCGAACTTGACACTGCCCAGATATCGAAAGGAACCGATATCGTGTGCCCTGCTCGTCTCCTCCTCTTTTGCACAGTTTCATGGTTCCCCCATGTTTGACTCTCTGTCAGCGGTAGTTCCACACCAGATCTTCCTTCTTCACATGCAGATCTAGATCTTCAAACATCAAATCCAACACCTTCATAGGAAGATCTGTCCAATCAAACTGCACATAGATGATCCAGCTTCCTTTTCTTCTTGCAGAATCCATCAATGCCTGCTCCGATCCTTTGATGATCTGAGCCTGGATTCGATCAATATGAGCTTTTATTTTACACCGATCTTGCCGATACCAAGATCCATCGAACGCCCTTTCTAATCATCTGACCGTCGACTTAATCCATGAGCTTCTGCTCGTTCTGCCACCGCAAACTTTGGAGATCAACAGATCTGGTCTCTTCCACGCAGATCTAGTCTCGTGACCCAATCCATCTAATCAGGATAAAGAACCAGACTGTTAGAATATACAGACAACAGACAGCTTGCACGGTCATGAGGTTCACCGTCCCTCAAATTTAACAGCGCTTTGTATCCATCCCAGCTCTCTAATATGATTATGATCTTGCTCATACAAACGCACCAGACATCCCACCATACAGCGATCTGTAATTTAAAACATTCGTCATTTCACATTAAAACACAGAAATGAAATCCAGCGTGGATGCAAAGCGTAAGATAGAAGAAACTGTCAATCGAGTTGCCCTCTGATTTTTCCACATAGTAACTTCTTATCCATCCAAGCAGTGTATACAACTCGCTCCGATACCAATTGTTAGGAGTAAAACAACGAAAACAATAAAGAATTTACTCAGAGAAATAAACATAAAAGCTCAGCAACAGATCATTAACATAAACACAAATATTTAACCGGGAAAAACCCCAAACTCCGGGGAAAACCCATCCTAATGAAATTTCATTAGCATTGGCCAAATCCCTGGCCAATCCGGCCAAGTGAGCCTTCACCGCTCACCTCCAGGCCCACCTTACAATGAAGTCTTCCCAGCCTTTTATAGGCTCCATTACATGCAATACCATAGGCTGAAAACTATGGGTGCACAAAACCATGTGCCCCAAAACCACCACTGTTTACCCTAGTACACATTGACTCTACCCCGAGCATGTTTACCTAACAAGTATCACTGAATCTAAAATAGTATGAGTATCTGGTTTTTTAATTTTCCACAAAAATTTCTTTGGCTTTTTAAATATTCCGAATCATTTTCGGAATCTAAATATCTTGGCAAATGGAGTTAATTCTATTCCTCTTTGTACCTTGTTTTACTGCCCACTTTTATTCCTCTATATTAGTTTTTGAAAATGTTATTAAATATTAATTTTAAATGGCTTATTGTCTTACCGTCATTCTTGTGATATCCATTTTAATTGAATTGTGTGAAGTACTAGTAATTTTCCCTAAAGGTGTAAATGTACACAAAAGGAATAGAACATTTGAAATTTCATCTAAGATAGCTCACCAAATAGTTTAAACAGATTACGAATAATAGACACAAGGATATACCAGTTGCATGGATGTTTAGAAAGACATTGTGGTTCATTTTCTTTCACCATTTCAAGCATGGAATTTATTCAGGAAAATAAAATCTCCATAAAACCCTATATATACGTGCATTTCTCTACTTCAACTGAAAATTCGATAAGTTTCAAAATCCTTGTGTCAATTTGTACCACTCCCCATAGATCTCTACTTTAGTGAACATTTGGAAATGATTTTCCCCTATTGAGATGGATAGATAGAACTTACACTCTTTTGTCTCAAACAGGAATTGGGCTTCTTCAATAGTCATAGTAGGTATTTGTAGCTCATGCAAAACTAATTGAGCATCTGCATCCATGCATATGCATATTGATATGTTCCTGAACTCATTCTAATTATATCTTCTTGGACCCATTTTCACCATGCCAATGTTTTTGTTTAGACCTCCAACAAAAATCAAACCCAAAGGAAATATGATTGTCAAATATAATTGTCACGAACAATAAAATTGACACAAATTGAAAAGAAATATAATCGTCCACACAAACAATAAAATTCATAAGGATTACGGGAAAAAAATGATGTAGTAATGATTCTCCTTTATGAGGAGAGTATGATGTAACCCTAAAAGAAAATTCTAGAGGTTGAGGTTTCCAAGAAAAATATCCTTGAAAGCCAAATTTTTGAGTGATCTGAATCTGAATCTTAGTTTTGATGTGCTAATTTCATATTCAGAATTATAAACAAGTTCTTGATCATTTGTTTCATGTGCATAGGTTTCTTGAGGTGTTTTTGAGTGTTAAATAGGTATATTTATTGAGTTTTATGTTAAATTCATGAGCATATTAACACTAAAAAAATGTTGAACAACAATAATAAAATGTACTACAAACCATCAAATGATTCATTAACACATTGTTTTAAAGAAGGAGTTCACCCCTCTTGGGATACATCTCCTTGCTCCAACTTCCATGGCTTGGGCTTCTGTATTAGCTCAAAATGGTGATGTTTTCTTTCATCTACTACTCCTAAAACTTGCTCCAACCTACTTAGAATGTCCAAATAATTTTGGATAGAATCTTCTTTAGTCCAACTTGGTCGAATTTTGCAAAAGTTATGGCACAATCAGTTTGGCCTAGGAAATCTCTTCCAAAACTAGAGAGAACTCCAGTTAGCGCTGAAAATTTTGGAGATCCCGCCAGCATTGGCAAACTCTGCCAAGATGGCCACCAAATTAAACTTTGGTTCATTAAATTAAATCAGATATTAACTGTATATTAATGTTAGTGGCGTGTTTTAAGCAAATCCAAATTAATGAAGGATTTTTGTGTATTAAATATTGATTATGGGTTAATTAACTCGCTTTAGTGCTTAACCTCTGCAATTATTCCTAGAAACAGTTTAGGTTATAGCCAAAGATCTTATTGTGAGGGGGTTGGCCTGCGGCGCTGGTCCCTTCCTCCGCTCGCCAACTAAATTGTGTGGAAGAAAACATAAACTGACAACATAGTCTTTGTAATGACTCTCATTTATCAACAATTTTTTTTTTTTTTTTTTTACTACATATTTGTTCTTTTTCTAACTATAATTTTGTTTATTTTATTCAAAATACTGCCACGACAGTAAATACTTTTTATTATTATAATGCCCCTATCACAAGGCCATTATACATATATCTATATTAATAATAAATGAATTTATATATTGAAATCCATTTAAAGGAACGTATAATATTTCGTGAATATTTTTCATACATTATATTATAAGTTTCATACCTATAATCTATCCTAGCTCTCAACTTTATCTTTTTTTATTATATGCTCCACAAAAATAAAAATTAAACCCTCCATAATTGAAATACAAACTTTTAGAGAAGCTCCCAAATTTTATAAGTATCCATGGCATTAAAGACTATACGGATTTTTGAGCTTATATATTTAAACACCTTTATAACTCCATCTAATTAAAATCATTTAATTTGCTGTAGTAGTTCTCATTTTGATTAAACTCATAAATTAACTTCCCGCTATCAATTTTTCAATCGGACATCAACTTAACTTAAAGTTTTGAAATGAAATGTCATCTCCATTTAACACTTCGAAACTCTCGAAACCTCAGGCAATTTATTGTAAGCCGTATTTCCAGGGTACCGGAAAACGTATATATGAAGGTATGAAAGGTACTGATGAAATATTTTAATAGTTCTTTTCGTCGTTCCCCATGTAACTCAATACCAATGCATTTAACTCGGAGATTCCCTCATTCAATTCCTGAGATTTTTCATTAGGCTTGGATAAAACATTACTTAGTATTCCAGGTCATCTCCTTGATCCATACTCCACTTTTCATCTTCCACCAAGTCTATGATACAGATGCTATGGAAGTAGGGTTTATGATAGTAAATAAAAAGGGCATTTCGGCATGTTACTATTCTTTCCAGTTTTCATTTCTGCAATTCATTACATAGATATGAAGACGAGAATATTGTTCTCCGTCTTTCTCGTTGTGATTTTTAGAAGTAGCAGCCACCATCACTTACGCCTAAGGTGCCCAAAATTTTTGGTAATGCATTCACCTTTAATCTGTTCGGGAAGAATCCCATCGTTTCTCATTATTCTATCTGTTAAAGTTTTCTTGAAATCGAATGGTTTTCAATAAAAATTTGTTCACCACGTCCTAAAATTTCCTCAGCAATCTTTCTCAATTCGTAGATTTGAGCATGTGGGTCTTTTCAAATTGTAGAGGCCTGAGCCCGATATTTCACCTTTCACCCGGCGCTGGTTTTCAATCTGCCTCCTTATACATCGGTATTTTTGTCTTTAACGTTTTCCTGTTTACCTTACTGTACTGTTGTAGCTTTATCTCTGAATGAATTAGTGCATATTCTCTACATTTTTCGGTTATGTAATGAATTTCTTAAACCCTACGATTTAGAAATTGTATATATGAAGATTGCTCATCATTACCTTAGCAACTTCGCAGCCTCGTTGCTTCTTTAACGATTTTATTTAATTGTTTTCTTTGGATATATGTAGGTAATTCGAGACATTATAATAGTCATTGAATTTTGATAGGATACACCCTATCCCATCCAATCCGCGTTGATAATGCATTTAATTTTTCGTAGGTTGGTACAATCCCACTTACCGTTCTACAATTCCGACAATGAATATGTCGCAACCACATTTTATTTTCTTTCTATTAATGTTAAAATTGTTTCAACTATCTTGAGACAATTATGTAATAATTTTGTTTCGGCCGAAACTTTTATGTATCCACCAAACTGGTTATTGGGTATGTATTATTGGTTTTTCCCCCATAACCTTGATGGCTTTTCCTTCCGTTTTACTATGCATCTTTATAATTTCTCTGAATATGTTCATTTTAGAACAAATTGGTATTCCCAGGTTTTCATTTATACTCTTTCCCTAACTTAAATGTAATAACATTTAATGCACTGTTATGATTTTATAATATTTAGTGTAAAGTCATTATTTACTATCATCATTGTTTTACTATATACCCTACAGACTATGTGGAACTTTAAGATAAAAATATATATTAGTTTAATTGAATACGTTAATATCCTCTTCACCTTCTAATGAAATATATATATATATATATATCTTGGAAAAAAAAATAAGAGAACAATGCTTTATGCTTTAGTGGGTTCCATCCTTTTCCCATATATATATATATATATATATATATATATATATATATATATATTTACACATCTATACTTCTTTCCTTTCTAATATTTATTTATTTTACTTTTTGCAAAATGACTAATTTCCATTACCATGCTAATATTATAATACTCTCCATCTAATCTCTTTCATTTACTCATACAAGAGTCTTTTCTACTGTGGTTTATATAATAGTCTAGAATATATTATATCGAAATCAACTATTAACCTTATACCTTGAGATTAGCATATACCATAAAATATGATTACATGCATTAATAATCTGCATAGAACTCTGCTAATGGTATGGTTTTGTTTTTCAGTTTAGTTTCGGTTCTATTTTATTTGCTCTGTTTAATAATAATTCTAAACATATGATATAATGATTTATAGTTAGTGAGGACTACCTTAATCTCTGATGTCTCCATGACTTTAAATACAGTTCCATTTATGCAACAGAGAATAAATTTCTTAAAATGGAGTAAGATACATTTGGCAATACTATCTATATGATCGGTCTCACATGCAGGGATATTTCCTACTGTTATCCTTTAACATTTAGATTATCTAATTATGTTTCCACATTTGAAAACTAATTTCTGAAAAATTCCAGGAGATACCTATCTCCAGATACCTCTCACAGGTTTAGACATTCTCGTCGATGGTTCTTCCTAGATTTCTCCCATGCAAATATACAGATTGCAGAATTTCTGCTTAACCAACTATGTTAAATGCATGGGATACTTAAACGTTTATCCTCTCAAAACTATCTAATTAGTTAACGTAAGAGTTTACCTACCCATAAGAAAGAACAAACAGAATTAAGATAACTAAATTCGGATTTGCATACCAATTTATATGACCATTCCTCCCAACCTTAGAGTTCTATCTTTGTAACTCATCCCCGAGCTGAGATCAATTTCTCCTAGTAATAGACCAACCTCTATCTGTCCTGGAGTAGCTTAATTAAACCATGCTTTCCCCAAGCCTGTTTCTAAACTCCGCGTCGAGAATTTCCAAGATGCTTTCTTCCTGTTTTCTCATAGGCTTCCCTCATTGAGGTACTTTAAAGCTGTCTTTTCCACTTTTCCAGTTTTTCTACCTCTTCCCAATTACTTTCCTCTTCAATGGGGAAATTAGATTTTTCTCTCCCAATATGATTTAGTAATATTCCTTTCAAGGCTTTTCTGAAATGTTTTGGGAAAGTCTAACCTTATCCATATCCTCATGGATAAAGGTTTAGGATCTCCAATATCAATCTAGTCATAGTGCACACATAAATATTCCATTTGTTTTAATTAATGAATAATTAAATAAAATCCACACAATGTTTCTCCATTGTGGTCCACATTCCCCTTTAAAAAGCATAGAACTTGGGGTCTTACACATTTCACCTCTAAAAAAAAACACCATCCTCAGTGTTAGAAAGCTAAACTAAAGCAGTTCACTATGAAAACAAGGATGGATATTTTCCCATCATCTCAGTTTATTTTTCCCAAGTAGCTTCTTCAGCAGTAAAGTGCTTCCATTGCACTTTTACTCTGGCTACTGTTTGATTTCACAGCTCAATTTCTTCCCTCTCCAAGATTTGAAATGGCTCTGGAAGGAATTCGCCTTTCGGTTCCACCTGAATCACATTCCAATCAATAATGTGAGCAAAATCATGTACATATTTTTTCAATAAAGAAACATGAAACACATCATGAACCTTAATATGCATGGGTAAGGCTAGTTTATAATCCAGTGGTCCCACCCATTCCAGTATTTCAAATGTTCCACAGTATCTAGGAGCTAATTTTGCACAGCTACCAGTGTACAAAGTTCTCTTCTTGGGCTTAATCCGCATATATACATGATCACCCACACTGAACTCTCAGTGTACTCTCTTCTTGGCTGCATAGATTTTCTTCCTATCTTGAGTTGTCTTGATATTTTTCTGAATTTGTTTGACAATTGTTTCCATTTTCTGCAAAGTGTCTAGCCCAAGCATTAATTTATCTTCTGGTTGACTCCAACTTAAAGGAGTGTGCCATTTACTTCTGTAAAGTGCTTCAAATGGACTCATTTTTTTATGGAAGTTTGATAGCTGTTGTTATAGGCAAATTCTACTAAATGTATATAGTCTTCCCATTTAGTTGGCCTATCCATCACATACATCCTTAGCATATCCTCCAAAATTTGATTTTTTCTTTTGGTTTTACCATCCGTCTGAGGGTGATAGGAAGTACTAAAGTTTAATTTAGTACCCATGCCCCAAAAAAAACTTTTACAACTTTTCTAAAAGGCTGCAATGAACTTGGCATCTCTATAAAAAATAATCATTTTAGGGATCCCATGTAGTCTTACTATCTCTTTCATGAACACGTTTGCTAATTGGGTTGTTCCAAAAGTAGATTTAATAGATATGAAATGTGCAGCCTTCATCAAAGTGTCTACCACTACCATCACCGAGTCATGGTGATATTTGGTTCTTTGTAACTGGTTTATAAAGTCCATAGAAACAGTTTCCCACTTCCATTATGCAATTGGTAAAGGATTTAGCAGTCTAGCTGGATGTTGATGTTCAACTTTTACCAGTTGACACTCAATGCATCTGGATAGATAGATTGCTACATCCTTTTTCATTCATGACCAAAATAACCTCTTTTTCAAAGCTGTGAGTATTTTCTGATATCCAGGATGTCCAGAATAAGGTTTTTTATGATATTCATCTAGGATTTTATTTTTCAAAGAATCTACATTGGGGATGTACAATATTTCTCTATTAAAAATCAGTCCCTTATGATTTTGTGTATACCCTTTCATTTCTTTTTTCAGCATTTGAATTTATAGTTTTCCATAGCTGGGATCTTGATCTAATACCGTTTTAACTAATCCTTATAAGTCAAAACTGGCACTACTACCGATTTTACTTATGTTTTGGTAAGAATTCCTGCTAAGAGAATTAGGAATTTTGTTTTCATTTCCTTTGATATGTTTTATTTCGATATCAAATTCACTTAGAAATGATAGCCATCTAGCTTGTGGAGCATTCAAATTTGTTTGAGTGAAGAAATACATTAGGATGATGTGATTTATCATCAATATAAATTTCTTCTCTAGAAGATAGTGTCACCACATTTTGAGTGTGTGGATTACAACAGCCAACTCAAGATCATCCACACTGTAATTTTGTTCATGTTTCTTAAGTTTTCTAGATTCATAAGCAATAACAGAATTTTATTGCAACGAAACTCCCCCTAGTCCTTCTCCACATGCATCGGTACATACCACAAACTATTAATTTAGATATGCAATCTTCAATATAGGTGTTGTAGTCAGTTTCAGTTTCAATTTCTCAAAGCTATTTTGGCACTTTTGGGTCGACTCAAATTTGGTACCCTTCCTCTGTGGTGAAGTTATGGGGTATGATAATGCAGAAAATATTTCTACAAACCTTCGGTAATACCGTGCAATCCCCATAAATGATCTTACCACTGAGACATCAGTAGGTACTGGACACTCTCTAATGGACTTTATTTTCTCAAGGTCAATAGCCAATCCTTGTTCTGAAATTATATGCCCCAAATATTGAATTTTATCCTTATAAAATTCACATTTTCTAAACTTGGCATACAACTGATTCTTCTTAAGAGTCTGTAACATGATTCTAAAGTGTTATTTATGCTTTGCCTCACCTTTTGAATAGATTATAATGTCATCTATAAATATTATTACGAACTTCTCTATGTATTTATTCAGGACACTATTCATTAAACACATAAAAGTGGCAGGAGCATTTGTCAAACCGAAGGGTAGGACTACAAATTCGTAGTGATCATACCTTGTTCGAAAGGTTTTTTTATTGACATCTTCCTCCTTAATTCTGAGTTGGTGCTAACCAGTTCTTAAGTCAATCTTAGAGAACACTGAAGCTCCTCTAACCTGATAAAAAATGTCATCTATTCTGGTTAATGGGTACTTGTTTTTGATAGTCAACTTATTTAGTTGATGATAATCAATAAAAATTATGAAGGTACCATATTTCTTTTTCATGAACAACACCAGTGCTCCCCAAGGGGATACACTCGATCTGATATAACCTTTATCCAACAATTCTTGCAGTTGTGTTTTTGACTCCATTAGTTCCGGGGGGTTCATACGATAAGGGGCTCTAGAAACTGGTGTTGCCCTGGCACTAAATCGATTGAAAAATGGATTTCTCTCTTGGGGGGAAGATGAGGAATCTCATATGGAAATACTTCTTTAAATTATTTAATCACTGGTAAAGTGTCTAACAGATTTTTCTCTAGTTGTTGTTCTAATTCTTCAACATGTACAACATATACTTGATACCCCTTTCTAGTAGTTCTTTTTAATTGAAGGGCTAGGATTTACCTCACAAAAATAAGTTTCAGTTTCCCCTTTATTATGAATGGTTTTCCTCCAGTATCTATGTAGTGTAGAGGTTTGTCCCAAAAATTCATCATGGCCTTTTTCTTTCCTAACCAATCCATTCCTACCAGTAAATCAGAGGAACCTAATGGAAAAATGTTTAAATTTACTTTTGTCTGATAATCATTCAATTTCATAGCTGTTTGAGGTAGCTTATGAGTTACCTTGCATTTGGTTCCGGTGTCTAACTGGACCAACCAAGAATGTTGAAACTTTTATATTCTAAGTTTACATTTTTCTACAACTTGTGGACTAATATAACTCAAAGAAGCACCCGGGTCAATTAAATTTGTAACAAATTGATCAGAAATCTTGCCTTCCATCTCGACCATAGTGGACAGGTGTTCTGCTTGCCGGTTCTCTAAAGCTACACTGATAGTGGGGATGTTCCTTGCTACGTCATTAACTGTTGTAGCTTCTCTCTCTCTAAGAACAATCTAAATATTTTGGTGTGGACAATCCCTCAAGAGATGAGGTTGTCCACAACCCTAGCACTTCAATGGTTCCCACATTTTCACAGTTCCTTCCTTCTTATTATTTCCATTTAGTGGTTTGGAACAAGTTTGAGATTGAGCAGTTTGGTTTTCATTTATTTTATTAAATTTCTTTTTTTTTATGGTTGCTACCAAAGTTTTTCAAGTAGGCTGGTTTCTGTTTCCTTCCACTGGAATCACCTTTATTTGACCAGTTCTTTCGTTGCTCAGTGCTCCATCACCTTGATGAATATTTTCACAACAGAACATAAACGATTTGTGACCTTTGTGACAAACTCATCTATGGTGAGTTGTCCCAATCTGAGTTCATGAAACTCTTTTTCTTTTTCATCATAGTAACATTCGTTCAAATACCAGTTTTAAAATTGACTTAAAAATCTTCCCAAGTCACTGTTTTCTCATCAATGGCGTCAACCATTTTTGTTTCTTCCCACCACATGGTAGCCTTACCTTGCAGCTGATAAATATCCAATCTAGCTCTTAAATTACTTTCATATTTGTAGAATTGAAAATACTTGATCATATTCAGCAGCCATGCTTCAGCATCATCCTCCTTCTCTCCATCATAAGAGGGAGGTTTTATTTTCTGGAATTCAGCGTGTAATTCCTTTTTCTGTCTAGACTACTATTTAGTAGCATCATATTCCTCATATTCATCAGAGAAATTGACTTTTCATTTTCTCTTCCTCTCGGAACCTTCACCTTCTTGGTTGTTCCGCGAAGTCAGTTCTCTTATAAGTTTTTCCTGCTCCTCACTGGCTAAAGGTAGCCTGTCATTATGGCTTCTATGCTGGGCCATAAATCATTGCATCCTATGCAACATAGCCAGCAAAGGAGCATCGGGATACGGTGTGTCATATCCCCCATCCAGATCAACATAAAGCTCATCTCCTTCAGATATGATTTTGCAGCTGTTCTTTTCAGTACTTTCTCACTGTACTTTAAAACAACATGAGTAATATTTTTAAAAATACATAAAATTTACGGCAACATATAGTTCCTATGTGAGCACATAAACTGCCCAGTATTTCAACTAATTCTTTGATACCATTTGTAATGTCTCTCATTTATCAACAATTTATTTTAATTATTTTTCACATATTTGTTCTTTTTCTAACTATACTTTTATTTATTTTATTCAAAATATTTCCACGATAGTAAATACTTTTTCTTATTATAATGCCCCTACCAAAGGCTACCACAAGGCCATTATACATATATTTATATTAATAATAAATGAATTTATATATTGAAATCCATTTAAAGGAACACATAAGATTTCGTGAATATTTTTCATACATTCTCTTATAAGTTTCATACCTATAATCTATCCTAGCTCTCGAATTTATCTTGTTTTATTATATGCTTCCCACAAAAATAAAAATCAAACCCTCCATAATTGAAATACAAACTTTTAGAGAAGCTCCCAAATTTTTTATGTATCCATGGCATTAAAGACTATACGAATTTTTGGGCTTATAGTTTTAAACACCTTTACAACTCCATCTAATTAAAATCGTTTAATTTGCTGTAGTAATTTCCAATTTGATTAAACTCATAAATTAACTTCCCGCTATCAATTTTTCGATGGGACATCAACTTAACTTAAATTTTTGAAATTAAATGCCCTGTCCACTTAACACTTTGAAACTCCCGAAACCCTAGGAAATTTATTGTAAGTCGTATTGTCAGGGTACCTGAAAACGTATATATGAAGGTATGAAAGGTACTGATGAAATATTTTAATAGTTATTTTCATCGTTCCCCATGTAACTCGGTACCAACGCATTTAAGTCGAAGATTCCTTCCTTCAATTCCTGAGACTTTTCATTAGGCTTGGATAAAATGTTTCCCAGTATTCGAGGTCATCTTCTCGATCGATACTCCGCTTTGCATCTTCCGACAAGTGTACGCTAGAGATGCTATGGAAGTAGGGTTTCTGATAGTAAATAAAAATGGCATTTCAGCATGTTACAATTCTTTCGAGTTCTCATTTATGCTATTCATTTATAGAGATATGAAGCCAAGAATATTGTTCTCCATCTTTCTCGTTGTGAGTTTTAGAAGTAGAAGCCACCATCATTTACAAGTGAGGTGCCCAACCTTTCAGGTAATGCATTCACATTTAATCTGTTTGGGAAGAATCTTGTCGTTTCACATTATTCTATCTGTGAACGTTTTCTTGAAATCAAATGGGTTTAAATAACATTTTTGTTAACCATGTCCTAAAATTTCCTCAGTAATCTTTCTCAATTTGTAGATTTGAGCATGTGGGTCTTTTCAAATCGTAGAGGCTTGAGCCCGAGATTTCAACTTTCACCCGACGTTCATTTTCAATCTGCCTCCTTATACATTGGTATTTTTCTCTTTAACGTTTTCCTGTTTACCTTACTGTACTATTGTAGCTTTATTTCTAAATGAATTAGTGCATATTCTATACATTTTTTGGTTATGTAATGAATTTCTTAAACCCTAAAATTTAGAAATTGGATATATGAAGCTTGCTCATCGTTACGTTAGAAACTTTGTAACCTCGTTGCTTCTTTAATGATTTTATTTAATCGTTTTATTTGGATATATGCAAGTAAGTCGAGACATTATAACAATCATTAGATTCTGATAGGATACACCCTATCCCATCCAACCCGCGTTGATAATGCATTTAATTTTTCTCAAGTCAGTAAAATCCTACTTACCATTCTACAATCCTGACAGTGAAGATGTCACAACCACATTTATTTTCATTCTATTAATGTTAAAATTCTGTCAACTAGCTTGAGACAATTATGTAATAATTTTATTTCAGCCGAAACTTTTATGTATCCACCGAACTGGTTATTGTGTCTGTATTATTGGGTTTTCCCTAGAACCTTGATGGATTTTCCTTCCGTTCTACCATGCAGCTTTTTAATTTCTCTGAACACGTTCATTTCATAATAGCTTGGTATTCCTGCATTGTCATTTATACTCTTTCCCTAACTTAAATGTAATAACATTTAATGCACTGTTACGGTTTTACAATATTTAGTGTAAATTAATTGTTTACTATCATCATTGTTTTACTATATACCCTACAGACTACGTGGAACTTTAAGATAAAAAGCTATATTAGTTTAATTGAAGACTTTAATATCGTCTTCACTTTCTAATAAAATATATATATATATATATATATATATATATATCTTGGAAAAAAATTAAGAGAATAATTATTTACGCTTTAGTGGGTTCCATCCTTCTCCCATATACATTAATACATATATATATGTTTACACATCTACACTTCTTTCCTTTCTAATATTCATTTATTTTACTTTTTTCAAAATGACTAATTTCCATTACCATGCTAATATTAGAATACTCTCCATCTAATCTCTTTCATTTAGTTATACAATACTCTTTTCTACTGTTGTTTCGATAATAGTCTAGAATATATTATATCGAAATCAACTATTAACCTCATACCTTGAGATTAGCGTATACTAGAAAATATGATTACATGCATTAATAATCTGCATAGAACTTTTCTAATGGTACGGTTTTGTTTTTCAGTTTAGTTTTGGTTCTATTTTATTTTCTTTATTTAATAATAATTCTAAACATATGATATAATGATTTATAGTTAGTGAGTACTACTTTAATCTCTGATGTCTCCATGATTTTAAATACAGTTCCATTTATGCAACAGAGAATAAAATTCTTAAAATGGAGTAAGATACCTTTGCCAATTCTATCTATATGATCGGTCTCACATGCAGGGATATTTCCTACTGTTCTACCTTTAACATTTATATTATCTAATTATGTTTCCATATTTGGAAACCAATTTTTGAAAAATTCCTGGAGATACCTATCCCTCGATACCTCTCACAGGTTTAGACATTCTGGTCGATGGTTCTTCCTAGATTTCTCCCATGAAAATATAAAGATTGCAAAATTTCTGCTTAACCAATTATGTTAAATGCAAGGGATAATTAAACGTTTATCCTCTCAAAACTATCTAATTAGTTAACATAAGAGTTTATCTACCCATAAGTAAGAACAAACAGGCTTAAGATAACTAAATTCAGATGTGCATAATAGTTTCTATGACCAGTCCTCCCAAACTTAGAGTTCTATCTCTGTAGCTCACCCCTGAGCTGAGATCAATTTCTCCCAGTAACAGACAAGCCTCTGTCTATCCTAGAGTAGATTACTTAAGCTATGCTTTCCCCAAGCTTCCTTCTAAATTCTGCATCCAGAATTTCCAGGATTATTTCTTCCTGTTTTTGCCTAGGCTTCCCTCATTGAGGTGCTTTAAAGCTGTCTTTTCCACTTTTCCAACTTTTCTATCTCTTCCCAATTACTTTCTTCTTCATTGGGGAAATCAGATTTTTCTCTCCCAATCTCATTTAGTAATATTCCTTTCAATGTTTTTCCGAAAGGTTTTAGGGAAGTCTAACCTTATCCATATCCTCATGGATAAAGGTTTAGGATCTCCAATCTCAATCTACTCATAGTGCACACATAAATATTCCATTTTCTTTCATTAATAAATAATTAAATAAAATCAACACAATGTTTCTCCATTGGGGTCCACTTTCCCCTTTGGATTTTGTTGAAATGTCAATTTAAAAAGCATAGAACTTGGGGTTTTACAGTGTTGTAAGAAACATTAATGTGACATAATGGTATCGCATGTGGCTTGTGTGGGGAAGGTAATGGGGTCGACCCTGACCTCTGCCTGTCCTCTGACATTAATTTTTCAACACTATATAAATAAAATTTGACCATACTTAACCATAATTTTGGCCTTTCAAGGGGGGGCACGTGTTGGCCTTCGGGCTTTCCATGTGTCCTCTTCCCATTGGCTCATTCCCAATGAATGAAATTGAAAAAAGTCACTCACTCAACCACCAACCATGAAGTGACACTTGTCATAGTGTCATTGTTTAAAATAAAGGAATATTCCCATAATATTCTTTTTTTGCTGACTTGGCTTCCATGTCACCATTTTCTCCTTTCTGCAAAATTTTTAACTATTTAGGAAAACAAACAACATGCTTTATATTCCTCATACGGAGTCGGTTTTTTATGAAACTAATTGCATGAGATGCCTAATGACGAGCACTTTCCCGTATTTCATGTTCCCATCGATTCTAAGCACTTCCATTTTTTAGCTTAACATTAAACACATAATCATTCCTCCCCACTATAAGCCTTTTGGACCCCAAAAATATCTTTGATTACTGGACATGTGGATGAGGGCATAGTTATCTCACCCTTCCAGTCTCAATCCACTGAAATTTTCCCCTTTTCATCAATTTGAGATTTTCACAAAAACCAATCTTTTTCCTTGACTCTTGAGACCCTCTCTTGTTGTTGTAGACACCGTCATGCCATAATTTCCATGAATTTTTAGAGAAAAAAAATGTCTTTGCAGAAAAAAACTTGTTCCCACCTTAGTCGTCAACCAAAGGAAACATGAAAACTATCTCACCTCGAACACTATCGTCATGGTGATTCTTAGATGATACTTCTTTGTACTTGTGTTGAATTTTGACCAAGTGTTTTCGTCATTGCTGTGTACCTTTTGGAAACCCAAAACAAGAACTTTTGGAACCTATGCCTTCTTTGTCAAATTTCCTTCGCACTTTCTCTTTGACCTTTTCTCTCTCTTGCACGGGCATCTTGTTTCCAACAATGCTCAACACTGATGTTGACTGCTGCAAATATTTCACATCTTAGTTACCTCCTTTCAAAGGAAACTTGTTAGAGTCCCGAAAAATATTATTAAAATCATAATAAGCTTCAATGAAATTAACTTGTTGATTCAATGCATCTTTTTTAAAGGTCTCATTCAAAACATCTATATTATTGATCATTAACAATGTCAAATTTGGACTTGCATTCACTATTCTCTTCATTTCTCCTGCATGTATAAGAGACAAAATTCTCTTCTCCTTATGCACTCTAATGATGTAATCAATTCCATCCTTAAACAAGTGATAGTTATTTTCATGGTGATGAAATACTACTTTCCTATCATAAAGATAAGGACTTCACAAAACAATAACTGAAATCTAAGGCGGCACTACATCAAGTTCAAGTTCATCAAGAAAGTTTGAATTGATTGCAAACCTTAGAATGGACACACTTGTTATCTGCAAGTTTGAATTCTTGCATATCCACCCTAAAGGACAAGGTCTTGGATGTATTATTATTTTCAAGGTTTAGATCCTTAACTAAGTCTTCAGAAATCAAATTAGCTTGAGAACCACTATCAAATAGTGTGTCTATCTTGGTATGTTTAGAAACAAATCTAATATGAAAGAGTTCAATTCTTGTATCTCCATCTTCAGCTACATCGGAACAACTTGAAAAACTAGTGTTTGCTATGTTATTTCCTTTGAAACCCATTTTTCTAATCTTGGTTTCATCTCCTGAACATGAACCTAAGTCATGTTCAATGATTGCAACATTTTTCCCCTTCTTGTTGGCTTTAAGTTTGTTTGGGTTCAACTCAGGATGAAGTTGCCAACAATGGTCTTCATCATGGTCATTTTTTGAACAATGTTTACATTTGAGTTTCTTTTTCTCCGTTTTGGTAGAGCTATTTCTATTTCCTCTTCCATTAAACTTTCCCTTTCCTATACCCTCATAATCAAGGAAACTATCACTTTTCTCAATTGCACCCTATTTCTCTCTTACTTTTAGATGTGTGGGTTGAGCAAAATCCTCATCTAAGTTTCTGGAATTGAAAATGAGAATAGTATGTCTAAGGTAGCTGTGCAAACTCCCAATATAATTTAACAAAGTTTATTGAGAATAAAAACTGACACCCAAAATAAGAGCTCTTCTCCTAAATTCATGAGTATAATCTTGCTCACTTTTCCCTTTGAATTTCCCAAAATTATGCTAGTCCATGATGGATTATTGCATGTAAACTAGAGGATAGAATTTCCTTTTAATGGCATCAAACTTGACAAATAAATTGAGATCTTACCATGGTATTTAATCTCTTCTTCAGTCCTTTCTTCCCACCATACAAGTGTTGATCCATCCCTCCTCTAGGAATCCAATTAAATATTTATTTCATCTTCTTGAAGGTTATGAATTCCACAATAAACCTTGAATTGACGAATCCAATTATCGAGCTTCTCTGAATTTACTTCACCATTATACACTTCACTACAAGGAAAAGACCATCTAGCAGATGTTTTTGATGAACCTCATAGCAAAATACCCCATACATCCGTTTCTAGTGGACGTTATTAGAGGAGGTTGGCGGGGGGAGGGTTTTGCAAATTTTTTTCGCTTGGTGCGTTTATCATTAAACATCGCCCCGATGCTCTGTAATACCGAAAGCACCGGTTGGCACAAAAACATTAGCATACCAGACACCGTGCACTCCACACACACCTTCCTAGTGTGTTTTATTATTCTATAGCATCGGTGCATCACACATCTTGCGCACCGGTGCATTATAAAACACCGTGCCAAAACCAAAACCGCACGGTGCGGTAGAACGAAACTGCGTATGTGCATCATAAAAAATCGCGCCAAAACAAAAACTGACTAGTGTGTTTGTAAGAAACAACACCACTGTGCCTATAAACCAAGCACACTGGTAAAGGGTTAAATTAAAAAAAAATTATGTCAAAAACCCGAATTTTTCATTTTTCTAGTGCTCCTGAGCTCTCAATTACCAGTGCACACTCTACCATAGAATGCACCTGTGGGCACAAAACATTGGCACGCCGGACAGAGTGTGCGACGTACACACCCACCTGTGGTGTCCAATTATGGTAATGCACTGGTGCTTCACTACTCTTTCATGTCGGTGCATCATAAAATACCGTGCGAAAACATAAACATGTCGGTGCATTCTTATCCAAGAGCACCGGTGCACCTATAAAATGCACGCAGAGGAATAGCATTAAATAAAAAAAAATTAAGGACAAACAATCGGTGGTTTATGACTATTCCACATCGGTGCTTTACAAATATTCCACCCTGGCGCACCACCAAAATAAACCGCCAAAATGGAAACTTCCTAGTGCAGTGTTAGTGAACCGCCACGGTGCATTGTAAACAACGCACCAAATCTGGCACCACTTGGTGTGATTGTAAGTAAGTGTACTAATGTGCCTATAAAACCCCACTCACTGGAACATGGTTAAATAAAAAAAAAATTATAGCCAAAAAACCACATTTTTCACTTTCCTCAGTGCTCCACAGCTCTCAAGCACTAGTGCCATTTCTCATTCTCTGAGCCGCCCTGACATTGATGCTCTCATTGTACCCATTGCAAGCACTGTTGCTCTACATTGGCCACCAATCTCCAGCTTGCATTTTGAAAAATGGTGGAAAAATTTTATTTTGCAAAGTCTACATCCAATATGCCTCCTCGACAGCGAAATGTACAGGTATTTTTCTAGATTTTCCATAATTAATCCTTTTAGCGGATTAGAATTTCAAATAACCTTAAAAATAGCCATTAAAAAAAAAAATTGTCATGCGGTGCGCCTGAGCCTTTTGGCTTACACCAAATAGTGGTGATGTCTGTAAAACTTATAGGCCACACCGCCACTAGTGTTAACGGTAACTGCACCGTTTCTGGGGAGGTACCAAAAGGCGACCCGCATAATTTTAAATTAAAAAAAAATAGAATGCGGTGTGCTCATTTAGCCAGATGTACCGTTGAGCAAGGGAATCCCAGTGCAGTGCATTGACGATATTATCTGCCCCGGTTTATGTCAGCGCACCGCATTGTTCATTCCAAGAGGGTTAACGGTGTGGCCAGGTAAAAGACCGCACCGTCGACTATGTAATTTTCATGGAGTTGGTGCGCTGACAGGATTAATAGCTCCAGGGCATATATTTCAGTCAGTGCACTGCTATTCTGAACCTAGATATAGTCAAGAGTGCTTGAAAAATAGACATCTACACCGAGGTCAGTGCATTGCATTTCATTAGGGGCACTGGTATCGAGGCACTACAAACTTAAGTCGCACTGCCACTGGTGCATGACTATTTTTGTGGCACATTGACTAGTCTATATATATATCTATATATATATATATATATATATATATATATATATATATGTATATTCCTAAATACATGTTTGTTTTAATTAAAAAAAATATTTAATATGTCAATGATTCAGAGAGAAGAGGAGGAACAATAGCAACAACAGGCAGAATAATATGACATGATTCACCAGTGGGAGGCACGAGAGAGGGAGAGAGATGCATACCCTTAGCCAATTACAGCAGATACTCAGGGAATCCTTTGGTAGTCAAGCCTCCTCAAGTTCTATGAGGAGGCTACTTCCCTAAAAGCCCATAGTTTGCTTCTGAGATATCTTATCTGTAGGTGGAATGCCCACCAACAGGCTTTCCATGTTGGTCCTGACTAGTGGTACACACCCACGGAGGAGGATATTTATTTTATTATAGGACTATCGAGGAGAGGGGTGTATTTTCCTTCATTCCCAGACGATCCAGTTGGTTATGTAGTAGGGGTTCAATTAGTTTACTCTGAGAGATACATTGGAGCACATGTACTATCTCTTTCAAAGTTTTAGGTACCTGGAGGTCAATTATGTATAGGTGAATTTGGTAGACATGACATGCAGTGCCTCTCACTTATCATTTCAAACAAAAATAGTGATGGCCAACGCATTAGTTGCTTTCTTTTAGATTATGTTGATTCTATAGTACAATAGCTACGACTTGTCAGGTGGTCTTCCATTTTTTTGTTGCAGTTTTGTATGGCCTTAGATAGATGTCGTGCTCATGCAAATGGGAGGGTCAACTTCCATTTTGGTTTAGAGCTATTTTGTTTATTTTTTGAGAGGTTTATAGTGATAAGACCTAGTTTTGTTTGACAACCTCGTAAGCCGATGTTGTAGGCCCAGATGCACATATGGGGGAAGATAATTCCCAAGAGGGGAGACACCATGTTTCCAGCCAGGATATTTCATGTTACACTGGACTTACTAGCCAGTGTTGACGGCCTACATCCTTTCATTTTGGTCCCATGTCCTTATGCTGGATTAGATTGGAAAGGGTGTCCCAACATCTTCTTGACATATGATGATCCACCAGATGATAGAGGTAATATTACTGTTTTATTTATATTTATTCTAACATGTTCGTTAACTTTTTTTTATTAAATTGTGTAATGAAATTGTGTAATTATTTTTGTGTAATTGTATATATTTTGCAGACATTGGCTCTTTTGATGGTGAGGAGATGTCGGATCCACCGCATGGTCCAGGTGTCGATCCTGATGACGATCAGGACATTGCCAATGCCAAGGATGATCATGATCAGGATGAGGTCGGTGCAACAGAGAGACATGCTCTTGCTCATGGTGCACTGGTACTCCCTTTTGCATGGTGCGGTCGACCTGATAATAGATATAGGATGGAGTTTGGAAACAAACTCTGTCCATTGATTGTTGATAAAGGCATTAGGCTATTCTAGATGTGGGTAGGCATGCTGTGTGACATGTACGCCCTGATGTGGCATGTCGTAGGAGCTACGACAGTTGTTACGTGACTCGGGAGTATTTTCCATAGCTATAGGTACACTAGTCGAGCCGTGAGATGTGATGGATAGTCTGCGATAATTGACTCACATACATCTCATGATCGTTCACCTCACACTGTGCCTGACGAGCATGAGGCTGATCCACTAGCAGCATCTAGAAGTCATCATGGAGATGAGTCTAGACCATCAACCACATCAAGTCAATAGCCTACAATGGCCTTCAGTACTATTCATGATCATGAGCAGGCTGGACCATCAACCATCAAGGTTGCACTATTGACTGAGCATACCTCCACTACTACTTCTTATACTGATGTTGTACTAGTACCACTAGTTGATGCATCCATCAGTACTAGTGATCATGGTCATGAGCAGGTTTGACCATCGACTGTCGAGTTTGCACTGTTTACTAAGTAGGCCTCCACCTGTACTGCTATTGATGTTGTTATACTACCACCAGCTGATCTATGAAATTTGTATTACAGTGGTTAATTTTCAACATTATTAAGTTATATATATAGTCCATGTATTTTATGGTCATGTTGCAGTTGTACTTAATTTACATGTTGGTGATCATCATGATGTGGCGCACATTTTTAGGTCATGTTAGATATGTTCATTTAATGTTTAGCTTGGAGATAGATGTGTATATGTGATAGCATGAGTTATTTGACATGAGATGTATATTTGATGTTTGTGTTGTGATGATGTTAATATATAATGTTAATTTGATGTTTGAATGTTTTTATTTGTACTAATTGTAATTTTCTCTATAATTGTATGTAAAATATTTATTAATGTAAAATTTTAATTGTAATCATAATATTCAATTTATTGTGAAATGATTGTAATTTTATATATGAGCAATTGTAAAATTGTAATTGTAATTCTAATTGTATGTAAAATTCTAAAATTGTAATTGTATTTGTAATTGTACTTTTAATTGAATTGTATGTAAAATATTAGTAAAATTGTAATTGTAATTGTAAATGTAATTCTATGTAAAATTGTAAATTTAATGGTATATAAAATTCTAAAATTGTAATTGTATTTGTAATTGTAATTTTAATTGAATTGTATGTAAAATATTTGTAAAATTTTAATTATAATTGTAAATGTAATTGTATGTAAAATTAAAATTCTAATTCTAATTCTAATAGTAATTCGTGTATGCGAAATTAATGTAAAATTGCAATTGTAATTGTAATTGTAATTCTAATTCTAATCGTAATTCATGTATTTAATTTTTATGTAAAATTGTAATTGTAATTATAATTCTAATCTATTTATATGAAAATTTTAATTGTATTAATTTGAAATGATTTTATTACAATATTTAAATTTCTAAATTTTCAAATAATTGTAAAATAAAAAATCTGGAATAATACGAATTTTTGTAACATAATAAAGTTTAAAAAATAATGAAAAAAATTCATGTACTTTAGAATTATCATTATTTTATTATGATCTTACATAAAAAAAAAGAAATTTATATATTTCAGTGCACTTATCATCATAACACGCACCAATGCGTTGTATTAAGAAGACACAATGGTGCTTCCCAACTCTTCTGCACCAGTAACGAATAAACGCAAATAAAAAAAACGTAACTCTATTTTCTTTGAGTGAAAAAAGCGGAAATTTGAAAGATAGGGTGAAAAGTATTCTCAAAAACCTAATTTCATAAAATAATTCTTTAAATACAAAACACTTTTCATTATTTCACTATTTTTGCTATAATTTTCAGCTAGGTATTTGCAGGAGACAAACCTGGAGCAGTCAAATACGTTTGAACAGAAGTATTTAGACAATAGGAAACCAAACCTCTGGTGATTGAAACCCTATATCATATATTTTCAAACCATCTCGTGATTAAATTTGATTATATTTTTTACTTTTTTCTGGAGTTTTTTAACTTTTTCTACAGTTTTATCCATTTTTACCCTAAACCTTTTATTTTTTTGTTTTTACCCTTTCTTCTCGCTATTTACGTGATTATAGAATTATGGTTTTTCATTTTAGATTGACGTCCAACCCACCGGATGAATTTCATAGTCAGATCCCAATCCATTCGGCCATTGCGTGAATGTTTGGAAAAAAATGGATTTTTCTTTATCAGTTCTCCCTGTGTACACTACCGCATGAGTGTGTTGTATTATATAGCGCACCACACAAGTACTGTGTAGTAAAAAAATTGAATTTTTTTTCCTTAATCTGTGTGCCATATCTGAAATAGGGCACTGGTGCTCCATTTAACGAGGGTAGCATCGTACGATGTATTACACCATTTTGGTGGTGTGTTTTTAAGACCGCATGCACCGTACGGTCTATTACACAGTTTTTGCGGTGCGTTTATAATACCAAATGCACCGTACAGTCTATTATACTATTTTTCGATGTGTTTTTTTATATCCCCACACACCAGCTGTAGTGTGTACTTCATGCAAGGCGCACCGGTCCGTTGAGATTTATTTTCTACCTGAAAAGTTGAAAATTTATTTATAAATATATTAATGAATGATATGGTATAGGTTTCAGATTGATAAAGAAATGACTAACAATAGATCAAGTAACAAAAACATTGTTAACACATCAAGAAAAGAAAAAAAGTACAGTTCTTTGTAAATTTTTTATAAAAAGTATTATTTTTGAACTATATGTAAGTTTAACTAATATTTATTGCTTACTGTGTATCATACAGAGCCACAAAATGATGAATTTAAATATGATTCTTTATGATCTAGGACTAGAAGAGTGTAAACGTTTAATGGAAAATTTGCAAAAGGATGAGTCAGGTGAATGAAAAAATACTATCGATCCAATTTGAATTTATTTTTTTAATTATCGTTAATAATATTCCTAAAATTATTAGATAAAATGTGTGAAATAGTCTATTAATTCACATCTGTTTAATGTTCTACATGGACCAACAACTCAGAAAAGGAATGTTGTTCTAAGAAAAGAAAAAAAATAGAACATGCAAATGAAAATGAATTGCTCCTTAGCTCATCTGGAGTGGTGTTGGAAGTTAATGAAATTGGGAAAAAAATTTACAAAATTTTGAGGGATTTAATGGAACGAATGTATAGACATTCTTTCCACTTACGATACAAAAATAAATCCAATGATTCCAAGAACCAATTTTTATCTAAACTACATGAAGAGTTTCTAGAGAATTGGTCAATGAGACATGTGAGACTTTTAATGGAAAAAAAGTACAACAACAAAAAATAAGGAATGAAAATGTAATATTCCTTTAAATGTTTGTCTAGAATTATTTATAAAAATCACTTTTGTTATATTTACTTTTCATATATCAATATAAAAATTAAATATTTCATTTTCATGTTACATTTTCAAGAAGATTATGAAAATCTCAAAAGATGAATGAGTTGATAGTAGAAATATGCCAGTAGGAATGTCCAAAAAGGTGTACAAGGAGATGGTCAAAGAGATGGACAAAATCACATTACAGGAGGAGCCATATCAACAACAACGTAATCATTGAATTTTTTTATCATTAGGTACAATAAATAAACAATTTCGCATTAAATATTAATTTTCAAGAATTTTCTTGCAAAAAAGAAAAAAAAATGGAACCCATTCAGCACATAAAATAGGAGGACAAGGAAGAAAAGGGTTTATCTCTAAGTTTGTGAGTAATTGTTACTTCCTTATAGCAACCTAACTGGATTTAGTTTTTGTAGTTTTTAAGTTGTTTTACAAAATTAATCATTTAATGTCTTCAAACAAGTGCTAACATACAGAGAAGAACCATTAGACTAGTTGATTGAAATTGGGTTAAATATGGATTATGAGTATATGTTGGCATATCAGAATTTAATTATGGAATTTGTAAGCATTTATTGATCTTGTTTTACTTAGCAACGTCTATAATTAATAGAACAAAAACATCTTTTATATTAAATATATGATTTGTTATGGGGTATAAAAATTGCAGGAAACAAATTATGGAACTACGCCAACACATGAAATTTTGAAAGATGGCATGGTACATGGTTTTGAAATAATATGTATAGTTTATGAGTCAATTGTTGCTATGGTACGTAATTTTTATTTTCAATTTATATTGATCTATATTATTTAATATTGCAATTTTAATTATTCTCACCAATGTATATACACTCATTTCAGTTTAATTTTATGTTTGTAGATGGAATGTGGAGAAGAAGAAAACAATCAACGTCGTGAACAAAACATTCCTGAAAATAACCCAGGTCATGGAAGTAACTCTAGCAATGACAACAGTTCAAGCAAAGAATGATGATCACTATGTTTGGATATCAAAGAAAGAAATTTTATTTTTTGAAATATGTCTTTGAAATCAGACATGTTGTTTAATGTAATGGACATAGTGTCCCAATTGAAAGAGAAAGCGATACGAATAAATGTCCCATTTTGTATGATAAATACTATCTTATTCATATATATATATATATATATATATATATATATATATATATATATATATATATATAGAGAGAGAGAGAGAGAGAGAGAGAGAGATAACCGTAAAATATGTTTTAATTTATTCTATTGTGTTCTCCATTGTCGTTATTGCGTTATCCATTGTCGTTCTAAAATGCACTAATAAAAATTTAATTCATATGAATATTATTATAAGATATATATGTGTTGACTTTTGATGAATAATGAATTTAAAAAAAAAACAATAATTTTGATATGATATAATAAATTAATCCAAACAGCACATTCAAATGCATTAATAAAAATGTAATTAATATGAACATTGTTATAAGATGTGTTTATTTTTTATGAATGAAGAATTTAAAACAATCACAATAATTGGATTGTCACAGGTCGATGTTTCTAAAAAAAACAAAATGAAAACCAGTGCATGTCAGTAATTGTCGACCGGTGTGTTTATGTGTTTATACGCATTGGTACCGTTGTATGATCTATGGGCACTGCACAAATACTGATACCAATTATAAATATCGGTGCGGTTATGTGATATTGTGTACTGAGGTATTGATGTATCGATAAGCACTGATGGATTTGTACGATCCATGGGTACTGCATCAATACTGACACCAATTATAAATCTCGGTGCCTTTCTGTGATACAGCGCACCTGTGTGTCATAAAGGTATATGCATCGGTGCATTGATACAATCTATGGGCATCGCAAAAATCCTAAAACCAATTAGAATGGACCCATGCATTGTTTGACCAACACTATGCCTGGTGTGTTTTTACACCTAAACGTCTTGGCGCGTTCATTCGACTGAGGTAGCTTCGGGGCGTGATCTTCATGTACGCAACAGTGCATTAAATCTAGAGTAGCGCACTGATGAAAAAATGTCTATAATAACCTACGGATGCCCATTTTATTTATTTGTATTGATTTTCCATTAAAATATTTGCAAAACCTCCATAACCAAAAACAGATGTTGTAGCAAATTATTTTTTGACAATTTTGGCCAATTTTATAACACCAAAAACCTCCTTTATAACCTCTGCTAGAGGGTATTTTCCTTGTATTGTTGGAAGCTCAAATTTGACACAAATTTTGAGTAAGGGATTTGTTCCTTTTGGGGTTTTTGAGTGAGTATCGGTGGTTTTCGATGTGGAAGTGGAAGAGGATGCTGATGGTGATGATGAGGATGATGATCAAGATGGTGGAGATGGAGGTTTTCCTCCACTTCCATTTGAATCCTCCACTTCCGAGGTTCCCTCTACATGTGGAGACTTAAAATTCTCTCCAACCATCCTAGTGCTCCTTTCTTCAAATATGATACTAACCCTTTAAGTTAGGTCATAAAAAATCTTTCTTGTATGCTTCCTCTTCTCAAAGATCTACAATGTCTCCTACACCTGACGTGATGGATATGGATTCAAGCTCAACTTATGGTGCAAGTTGTACCTCCTCAATATCAGTTAGAGATAATACTTGAGGTGCTTCAAGTGCAGCTGGGAGTGAAACTTTGGGTGGATAGGGTGGCCTTATGGCTCTCCTTCTTCTGCTCCTCACCTCATGACAAGAAACCGACAATTGCCCTTCTCCTCTCTAAAAATTTAACCTTGTAAGCATCATATATTTTCAACCATTAAAACCCTACTTGCACAAAACTCAAGAAAATATCAAGAAAATAACCTTTTCTTTGATACCAACTTGATTAGAATCTAAATCTTAGTGTTTTTTTTACTAATTTCATCTTCAGAATTATAAATAAGTTGTTAATAATTTTCTTCATGTGCATAGGTTTCTTTAGGTTCTTGTGAGTGTTAAACATGTAAGTATATTGCGTTTTATGTGAAATTCATGAGAATATTACCATTAAAACAAAATAATGAATAACAACAATAAAATGTAAAACAAACCATCAAATGATTCATTAACACAATGTTTTGATGAAGGCATTCACCCCTCCTAGGCTACATCTCCTTGGTCCAGATTCCATAGCTTGAGCCTCTGTATTAGCTGAAAATGGAAAAAAGTGATGCTTACAATCCTCTACTGCTCCTAAAGCCTACTCCAACCTACTCATAATGTCCAAATCATCTACGATGGACTCTTATTTAGCCCAATTTGTTCAAATTTTTCAAAATTTATGGCACAATCATTTTGTGCTAGGAAATATTCTCCAAAAGTAGAAATTTTTTTAGTTAGAACTGACCATTTTGGAGATCCCGCCGAAATTAGTGGACTCCACTAAAGTGGCCGCCAAATTGAACTTTAGTAAATTAAGGTAAGTGGGATATTAATTTTAGATTACCTCTAATGGTCTGTTTTAATAAAATCTAAATTAATGAAGGTTTAGCGCGTATTTAATATTTATTATGGGTTAATTAAGCCATTTTAGCTCTTAACCTCCACAACTAGTCCTCGCCTTCACCGTAGGTTATAGCTAAAGGTCGTATTGTAAGGGTGTCATCCCCCTCTTTCGCCGTCCTACCAAACTATGTTGAAGACAAATATATACTAATGACATAGTCTTGTAAGAAATATTAGCGCAACATAATGGTATCACATGTGTTTTTTGTGGGGTAGGTCACGGGGTCGACCCTAACCTCCATTGATCCTCTGACATCAATTTTTCCACACTATATAAATAAAATTTGACCATACTTAACCAAAATTTCAGCCTTTGAGGGGGGGGGGGGCACATGGAAGCCTTCAGGCTAGCCAAGTGTCCACTTCCCATTGGCTCATTCCCAACCAATGAGTTGGAAATAAGTCACCCACTTAGCCACCAACCATTAGGTGACACTTGTCATAGTTTCATTAGGAAAAATGAGGAATATTCCCAAAATATTGTTTTTTTTTTAATAGGCTGCCATATCACCATTCTGTCCTTTGTACAAAACTTTTAGTTTATTTAGGAGAACGAACATCAAGCTATATCTTCCTCATACACAGTGGGTTTTCAATGAAATTAATTGTGTCAGATTCCTCTCAACGATCATTTCGCAGTCGTTCAGGTTTCGAACGATTCTGAGCACTTCCATTTTTTAGCTTAACACTAAGTACCTAATCATTGAGAGTGGTTGGAATCAAACCATCCAATTGGTTCTAAGATATCTTGAAAATTACTAACCTGTAATTCCCCAATTGAGAAGGGATTACCAAGTAAAGTTTTTGATAGGTCAATAATTCTTTAATTTAATATAGATACTTGTTAACTTGTTGTAAGAAATATTGATTGGTTGTAAGCAAGAGTGAACTGAGAGAGATGTGGAAATCACACTATCCCATTTTCAATTTCTGCTAAAAAATAAATGTGATCAATTTGGAAGATATTAATTTAACTAAAGCCTCCATGCTCATAAGGAAGAGGCCGAGATAGTTGGTTATTTTTTGTAGAGAAGTTAACTAGGTTACTCAGCTATTCGATCTCTGAAGGAATGGTTCCAGTAAACTGATTGTTGGAGATATCCAAACATTTGAACTCCTTTTCTGCACCAATATCTATGAGAATATGGACTTAAAACATATAATTATAATCTCAAACTCTATAATATATTGAGAGAAAAAACAAGGAACACCTTCCTTCATTATTAATTGCATCACTATCCTTCCACTCAGGTACTGGTATGGGCTGCAACAATCCAACTATATGTTGATGCTCCACCTTAACCTGTTGACACTCCAGACATTTTTTAAATATTATGCAATGCTTCTTCACATACCAGGCTAGAAACAAACCTTTATAATTTTTGTTAGCATTTTCTGGTTCCCTCGGTGTCTTGAATAATTTCTACCGTGATATTCATTCATGATCAGCTCCTTCAAATCCATTCGATTTGGGATATATATATTTTCCTTAAAGGTTAGCAATCGATATTTTTTAACTCCTTAGTCAAAAGGTTTTTCATGCCTTCTAGCCTCCTCCATTTGATGCCATAAAAAATGATATTCACGATCCTTCCGGGCTTCCTCTTTTATCTGATCTAAAAAATTACATTTAAGATGGTTATAGAAAAGTTCATAAACACAATGCATTTTTTTGCTTAAGGCATCCGCCACATTGTTTTTCTTACCTTTTACATGTTGAATATCAATGTAAAACTCACTTAGGAAGGCATTCCATATTGCGTTATGACTGTTTAGATCAACTTGGAAAAATTAGTTGGTTAGGTTGTTATGGTCGGTTTTTAACACAAATTTTTTTCCTAGCAAGTAGTACCTCCATATGCGGAGTGCATGAACTATATTTGTCAGCTCTACATCATAGGTTGAGTATAGTTGTTGGTGTTCTTTTAAATTTCTCGATTCCTGGGCAACCAATTTCCCTTCTTGCGATAAAACTGCCCCAACTCCTTCCTTACAAGCATCGGTAGAAACCTCAAACTCCTTGTTGGGGTCGTCTACTCTCAACACCGGGGCAATAGTGAACAGATGTTTTAACCTTTCAAAACTGTTCTAACATTCATTATTCCATTTAAATACTTTTCCCTTCCTCTATAAGGAGGTAATTTAAAAGGAAACCTTTGAGAACCATTCAGTGAAATGTCGATAGTATCCAGCCAATCACATAAAGGATCATATATGTGCCACATTTTGAGGTATACACCATTCTATAATCATCTTAATTTTCTCTGGATAAAACGCTATTCCCTCAGTGGAAATAACATCACCTAGATACTAGATTTCTTCCTTGAACAAGTCACATTTACCGAACTTGGCATAAAACTAATGTTTCCGTGACATCTCCAACAGTATTATTAAGTGTTCCTTGTGCTCTTCCATATTATTTGAATAAGTTAAAATATCATCAATGAATATCAGTAGAAAACTATCCAAAAAGGGGTGAAATATACCATTCATCAGTATCATAAATTTTGCTGGTGCATTAGTTAAACCAATGGTAATACCACAAACTCATAATGCAATATCTGGTATAGAAGGCAATATTGTAGATATCCTCATATTTTATCCAGATCTAGTGGTATCCAGACCTTAAGTGTATCTTTGAGAATACAGTGGCCCCCTTCAACTGATCAAACAGGTCGCCAATCCAAGGTAAAGGATATTTATTTTTTACAGTTAGTTTATTGATCTATCTATAATCCATGCACATTCGCATGGTTCCATCCTTTTTTTTTACAAAAAACATTGGTGTTCCCCAAGGGGACACACTTGGTCGAATGTACCCTTTCTCCAGCAACTCATGCAATTTAATTTTTAATTGACTTAGCTTCAGGACACTCATCCAATATGGGGCCCTTGAAATTGGTGATGCTCCTAGCATTATCTCAATTTTGAAATCAATATCTCTTCTTCGAGGTAGACCCGGTACGTCTTCTGGAAACATGTTAATGAAGTCTTCTACTATAGGTATTTTCTCCATCACAAGAGTCTTCTCCTTAGAATTAACAAAACCCACCTGGATGGCATATATCTCACATCCTTTTCTAATACATTTGTTCATTTGGGAGGCTATAATAGGACAGAACTGCAATGGCTTTTTGATTCCTTGAATCTCTTTACGAGTTCCATCTTACATCCTAGAATATATAATCTTCTATTTACAATCCACCAATTTCCAATGTTCCTCCAACCAATCCATGCCCAGTAGTACATCATAGGATCCCAGTGGAAGTATATTTAGATCCACATTTAACTGTTGGTTTCCAATTTCCAATGTAGAGTTTGGAATTTTGGAACTTACTTTTATTTTTTCTCTAGTGGCCAGTTGTACGAGCCAGGGATTTTTGAGATTTGACTTTGTAATTTACTTATTTCTACTATTTTGGGGTTCACATAACTTAAAACTTGCACCTGGGCCAACCAGAATAGAAGCAAGCTATGAAAGTAGCTTACCTTCCAATTCTATCATCGTTGGTTGATAATCTGCCCAAAAATCTCCCAATGTTGCGTTGATTCTGGGTATATTTCGGTTACATCTCCCACTGTAGAAGATTTTTTTATGTTAGAAACTATTTCACTTCTTCCTCGATGTGGGAATTTTTATAGTAATGAGCCTTGCCACACCCCCAACGCTGTAGAGGTGGTTTGAGGGTTGTCCTTGCTCAAGTTTGCTGGAAGCCTCTTTAAGCCTCTCTTTTGTAGGCCACCAGGTCCTTTGATGGTTCCTTCCAAAATGTTTTCTCACAAAATTCTTTGCAGAATTCTTAAAGTTACTAGTCCTAGCATTTTTGAAATTTGAACTTCTTTTCTTCCCTTTCCTTGGCTACCAATTTTTTCCCAGTTCTCCTTTTCCTTGGAGATATGGTAACACATTCTCGTCTTCCGAATTGATTCATCCATGGTCCTTGGATTCATTAATTCAATTTGTTCCTTCATGTGGGTAGGAAAAATTCTTAAGAACCGTTGACCCTTAGCCTTTTCATCCCTCAGATAAGGAACATATCTTATTATGGAAGTGAACTTGGTTATGTACTCATCCATCAACATTTGACCCAACTTAATATCATGGAACTCTATGGAATTTTTGTCATAGAAGCGTTCTATTAGATATTTGTCTTTAAAGTATTGCTGGAACGAATTCCATGTCACATCCTGATCTTTAATACTGTAGACATTCTTGACTTCCTCCCACCACAGGGTGGCGTTTTCTCTCAACTGATAGATGGCCAGTCTGGCTTTAAGATTGTTGTTGTACTCATAAACTTGGAAGTACTTGATCATATTAATAAACCATGCTTCAACCACCTCTTCCACTTCTCCATCAAACGTAGTCGTTTTTATCTTCCAGAACTCACCTTGTAGTTCCACTCTTTTTTTCTAAATTTCTTGTTGTTCCGACACATTACTAGACTCAGCCTCATTGTAGTTTCTATTATTGTTGCTTCGTTGTGAATGTATTCTCTTCACTTTCCCAGTGGTTTGGTCTTAGGCTTCTTGCTCATTTTCTTCCTGCATATCTCTATTAGGACTAGGCTATATCACTCCCTAATTCTATTTCTCAGATAGGCTCTTAAGGACCCTTTCATGTTCTTGCATCAAGCGCTCATTTTCACTCCTTACATGGAAAATTTATTCCTATAACTTGTGCACAACGTTTAGAAGTATGCTGGTTTGGTGTTGTTGTTCCTCTAAAAGTCTACTATTCTTCTGGTGCTGATCTACACTCAGCTAAATCCACATTTCAGGATTCATTTCTGGTTGGTTTTGCGATGTAGGCTGCCCTTCATTCTGGGGTGTTTTCTCTGTCGATCCCCTTCTCATTTTATCCTCCATGGTGTTATTTCTTTTTCTCTGTGCATCATTTACACACAAAAAATTATCACATTAGGTGACCCATTGGGTCCCAGCATATGAACGTTGCTATGATACCACTTGATACGTATAACATATATCAACTAAAAAAAATATTTTAATTTTCTTAACATAACATATCTCACTTGTTAACCATATAATTTGTATTATTAACGTTTACAATCATAGCAGTAAATTTCACCGTTCCTATCCATCATACATCTATTAAATATCACATATTTCATTTGTAATTTCTCGATGATGATTTTATTAATTTGTACCATGACATGAATGCCTTAAAATCCCTAAGGGAATTAATATTTATAGCGAATATTAATGGTTGATTATATTTAACATTGGAAAGGGATCATGGTTTTCAATATTTAAAGCGATGAGGTTTGTTGTACCTTTGCATTGGGTTTGGGTTTTAATGGTGAATACTTGTTGTAATGTCTCTCACTTCACAATTTTCTTTTTTTCGTCACAAGATGATGAGATATGATTACATTCTTAACTACGTCATTGATACGCTTGAGTGGTGTATTATTAAGTAAGAGTTAAGACACATGTATAATTTATTGTCATCATAGTTTCGTACATGAACTATTCTTCCAAGGATATATTTTGTGAATTTATCTAAATCTTAACTTTGGTCCTAACCCACGTAGAACTAAAGAAATTGGGATGATCTCCCGTTTATAATGTTTTTCACACATCTATTATTAATTTATATATTTCATCTCTTTATTATTCTTTACAATAACTTTTATAATGTGTGTGTGTGTATATATATATATGATACCTCCTCACTTAATATATATCCACCTCATTACCTATCATTACTTACTCCTATAGCCTTTTTCAATAATTTATCAACCCCATTGAATTAATATATTAAAGTAGTCTATATATTATTCAAAAAGGTTAATCACTATACATAATATATAACTATATAGTCCTTCTTCCACTTTATTTTAAATATTTTTCCACACTTATTATATTACACTAATTTGTTCTCATAGTTTCGAAATTGATCATCCTAGGGCTTGTTTGAAATTAACCTAACAAATGAGTAGTTCATTACTATATCCGTTAGGTCAATACTATCCCTTATGAGCAATTAAAAGCATTATGTATGATTTGATATTGGTCTTATCAGCATAATGGCTCACCATCAATTTGTCATCGGGGCTTGAGAACTTCAATGCTAACTTAACATCAACGTTTACAATCCTTTACTTCTTAGTGTACAAAGGTGTTTCATGGCACCATATCGGTAGCTGTTAGAGGAAGATACCACTGGGCTCATTAAATTTTTCATTGCATTTCATGTGACATTGTACCAAATCTTTAATGTGTAGACTGGGATTTACCCCTCGGGATTTTCTACAATTGTTGACATGACTTCTAATTCTATTTCTGAGCTCCATCTCATCGATGCCAGCGTTCCTCCTTCTATCTTGTGACGCGTGAACATTGTAGATTTCTCTGCAATCTAGTGTTTATTTGTGGTGTATTTCATTTGACCTTTTAGGTTGCAAGCTTCATTTGAAATTTCATTTTTGATTTTTGTTGGGATGGCTTACTGCGTCTCCCTTCTCTCTCATCTGGAGGAAAGCCGAGAGGAACGCCGCACCATCACCACTCAGTCACCTTTTGAATTGTTCAGATAATCATTGCTCTCCCCTCTGTAGCAACTATCATTTCTGGACATGCTTCTTTCCTTCATTTAATGATTTTTTCCACTCTCTACTATTTCTAAAAAGTGATGTGATTTATTATGGAGATAAATTTCTGCGTTTTTTATTTTTATTTTTATTGCGTACTTGGTAATGTTTCTATTTTTTGGTTTTATGATATGGAAATGTATTTTTCATTAATATCATGGTGAATTGAAATGAAATCTTATTGTAGACTTTCATTTTTCTCTGTTCACATGTATTTCAAAGGCACCTCCCTTGTGAAAGGGTTCAACCTCTTCTGGATTCTTCTCAAACTTGGGAGACCTTACCCTATGTTGAATACTCATTCTCTTCCCTAATACAATTTCTCCAATCGTATTTAGGAGAACAGATTTTATTATTGGTCTAGATGTCTGATCGAACGCATTTCTTTCTCATTGGTATGTTTTAATTCATTCAATGATTTCCTACTAAGATTCTCCCACTGTTGGTAAATCATGTAACATATATTTCTTTGCCTCGACGCTTTCCTCAACATTTTAACTTTGTCCCGTTCTGCTTTGGTGAGGGATAAACCAACACCGATTGATCAGTTCAACTCGTAAATTTCTCGGACATTTGTTCCTGGCATCTGAGGTTTCAAGAATGTCATTCCAACTTGTTGCTACTGGTTCAAGGGTTTCATTTCACCCCTTTGATTTCCACAGGTACGTTGTTGTTTTATATTTACATTTACGAGGGTTTTATTATATAATTTAGTCCTACGTTTTTTTTTTCTAACATCAATATGCCCTCTAACCTCTACCTGGATTGTTGTGACTGCAAGTGTGGTTGCCATGAAGGAATAGCCTCTTTAAGGTATATCGTTCTAAATTTTGGAATTCGAATCCTCATGATTATAATTTATTGTCAGTTTATTCTTATTTCAAAATTTCTAATCAATTTATTGGTGTTATGTAGGTATGTCCAGTTACCATCTTCTTGTATTACGGTGGATTGGGTTACCCAAATAACTGGTTTAATTTCTTAACCATGATACCTTGCTTACATAGTATGGTATCATTATTATTGAGTGCCTCTTCTGCATCGGTCATCACTACAGATTTTCCAATGATATATCATGTTGCTTTATAGTGACCATAGCCTCTAACATATCGCTGTACTTTTTATATCTTAATGTAATATACATCAAAACAATTCTAGGTTTAAAACCACACATTGGACCGTGTAAAAATTTTATTTAAATGTTCGTTGTCCATTTCTATTGTGATAGTCTGTTGTCCTTATTTATTTTCCTAGTCGAGTGGTTGAGCATGACCTTCTTAATAAATACATGTGCATATATATATATATATATATATATATATATATATATATATATATATATATAGCTTTCACATTATTGAAATCGCTGCTACCTTTATGTTTACTCTACTATTATCAATAGAGTAGTTTGGTTCTACTTTGGAAGTAATTATGATCATTGAGTATGGTTTAATTTCTTATAATACTTGTCTTGGTGATGGTATCACTCTTTTTGTATTCTGAAGATCATAAAATGCACTTCTATTATCATTACTTGTTGTAGCAAAAAACATAGAATATTTTTATATTTCCACACACACACACACACACACACATATATATCTGATATTCTCAAATTTACCTATTTTTAGTTTAATATGTTGTTTCCATAGGCATATGATGTGGTCATCTAAAGAGTTCAAATTTCTAATGTATTACTCTAGACCAGTCTTCTAGCTTATTTAAATTTATTTAATATCCAATTCTGAATAAGTTCTAAGCTCCTTAAAACATGAATATATATAGTGGTAAATTAAGCTAGAAGCATAATGTTAATTCATTTATTTTATGTCAGCTCTTAAAGTTTTCTTGCAACACATTAATTTATATACATGTATATATGTATTTGTACTAGAGCCTCTACCTATAACTGTGTAGATTTATATATATCTAAAAATTAAAATTCATTTAATGACATCCTCTCTTTGTGATTCTAGTCAGGTAATAATAAAAATTTATTTATTTGACTAGAATAGAGAAATTCTCTGTTAGATACCTAACCCCAGATTTAAACCTGTCACTGGGTTTAGACAGTCTGGGATTTGGATCTAAATAGACTTTGTCCATACCACCATACGGATTTCAGTATTAATACTGTAGTAAAATTTGTTAAATATATGGGCCTTTTATAAATCATTATACCCAATGCTAATTAAACATTTGTGAATTCTACAAAGTTAACTTAAGCAAATTCACATCAATCTTAACAATTTCCTAATCAGGTGTCAAGCATCACACATGAAATTTTAAAATCAAACAGTTCATTTCTAGTTTAGTGTGCATACCAATTAGCTCTGACTAGTTACCACCCAACCGTAGAGCTCTCTCTTTGAAACTCACCCCTGATTAGAGACCTTAGCTCCAGTGATAGACAACCCTTTGTCTATCCTATAAAAAATTATTTAAGCATTTCTTTCCCTAGCTTTTTTCCATTTACTATGTCCAGTAAATTTAGGATGCTTTCTTCCTATTTTTCCTACACTTTCCCTCTGTTTCTTCAGTAGAGGTATGTTAAAATTTGTCTTTTCTGCTTTTCCAACTTTTTCCACCTCTTCCCAATACTTTCATCTTTATTAGGGAAATTAGATATTTATCTCCAAATGTAATTTTTTTTTTAGTAACTTGTTTTATTCCTTCCAAGGATTTCTGGAAGGTGTGGGAGAGTCTTATCACCTTATCCATGCTCATGGATTAGGTTTTCAGATATCCGTTCTCAATTTAGTCACTGAACACATAATTTTCCATATTATTTTATAAAAAAATAAATAAAAATCCACATAATAGTTCTCCATTGGGGTCCAATTTCCCCCTTTCACTTGTTCAATTGTCAAGTTAAAAACATAGAAAATCGGGGTATTACACTTGTCTTGATGGATCACCATCAGATCCAAGATCTGGGATAGGTGGTTGTGAATTCTAGGTACTGGCATAGGGTATTCACCTCGTCCAAACCCTAATTGATTCGGTGATTTGCGTTGAGCACAATGGCGGTGTACCTTTGCAACTTGGTCGCACCTCCAAACTTACAAGTTCAATCTCCAAGCGCTCCTCTTGGCGCTATCGGCATGGTGTTTACAGGTAAGCCTAAACATTGTTTTAATAGTCCAACATCTCATCCTTTCAATCAGGTTTTCCACAGAATGCCCTCTATTTTTCCTTGGATTTATAGCAACATTTCCTTCGCTATATGTTAAGAGAGTTAAATCTTCTTATTGAGTGTCGTGCACATTACAATTTTTTTGGGGGAAACACAAATAATCTATAGATTGGCTTGGTTTTATAGGTTTGAGTGGTGTTCCAGGTTTTACTATCAAGATACTATGACGGCCTCCTTCATCGTTGTAGGTACGCCCTCCATGCTTGCTCCAAAATATGTCCGAGTTTTCATTTTTCTCTCATTTTTTTCCAGTTTCTCAACCCTATGCCTGTATTTCTGCAGCGCTTCTCCTTCACCTGTGGCTTAATCAAATACAGGTATCTTAGTTTTTTTCTCTTGCATTTACTTAGTAGTTCCCTTTCTACAAATGTTACACTATGAGCTATAATGTTTCCTCTCATTTTTTAGGGTAAATCCGCTGAGGTTGACTGGTAAAATTCCTCACTATTTTATTTTAACTTCTTTGATGAGGGTTTGGTCTCATACTCTTCACTGCTTTCTCTACAGGTACGAGTTTTTCTCCTATGGGTTTGTAGCACATCAGAAAAGCTTCTAAATTTAAACCAATGGCATTTATTTGTTACCTGTAGGCTCTATTGCAATGTATTTCTATTCTATTATAGTTGTATGTGTATTTGTATTAAGTAATTTAAGAAAATAAATTTCTTCTGATTCTGAGACCGACTTTAATGCATTTTGAATACTATTTAGAGTTTTATGGGTTATCTGAGTTTCTTATTAATCCATCCTCTTTTCACTGTTTCTCTCATTTAAGGTTACTAGAGGAAATGTTTTTGGTGTTCCGCTTACCTAGTCTTAATTAATTCTCCGTGTCACGGAAAGTTGGATTCATGTTCTTCTAGAATGCTCTATCCATGCTCAATCTAATTTTTAGTTGTATAGCACTGTAATTTCTATTTGTTCATTATCATGATATAAAGCAAAGTTTGGTTAGAATTTTTATAGTTATAATGATGTCATTTGAATTTTAAGACAATGGCCTATGTCTCTCTATTAAGAGTAGAATTATTTTTTTAATCTTTCAGTTTATTAAGACGAGTGATGTCTGAACCATCCCAGTATTTTGTTCTATGTACATCATAGGATAATAGGAACGACCAATCCATGATTCAGAGTTCCAACTCTATACCCTGGGTTAACGGTTTACTGGGTTAAACATTCAATAGGTACTTGACTTGTTTTCGGATATATATGTTAATTCTTTTATCATTTTTTCCTTTGAATAATTTCATTAATAATTCCATTATTTCACCTCTACAAATTCCATGTATGACTCTATTCTACCTAATGTGATCTTCTCTGTTAAGTCTCTATATTAATAGTGTAGTCCCTTATTATTTTTGTATAGTCGCCCCTATTTTTATTTTTGTACCCCTTGTAACCCCCATATTGTTATTATTGTGCCCTCACATTATTATTGTTAGGTCGGCTAGGATTACATTGTGGCCCCACTAGGATTACATTGTGGCCCCATGGACTCCTATATATAGAAAGGATGTTTTGTAATTTGTATCATCCAAGAATTGTTCATTCATGTAATGTATTGTAGGTTTCCCCCTCTAAGTGGCTTATTTCTAAGGTGTTGATATCCCTTTTCTTCTATTTTTGGATCTGGCTTCACAACGTTTGGTATCAGAGCTTTAAATTTTTAGGGTTTTGCTGCTCCAAACAGGTCATCGTGGCATTTTTGCTATAACGTTTTTTCTACGAAGTTTTAGAATCTAAAATTTTTATACTACGAAGCCAAAATACTTAGGAACAATGTCACAAAATTTCAGAGCTTTGTTCGCAATATTTTCAGAGATATGATCTGTGCAATTTAGGTCATTTTGTAGGCTCACGAATTTAACCTTAACAGGTCATTGTGGTATTTTCGTAATAATTTTTTTTCCACGAAGGTTCGGAAGCTGAAATTTTTAGAGTGCGAAGCCTCAATCCTGAGGAACATCATCACAAAATTTCAGATATTGGTTCGCAATATTTTCGGAAATATGATCTGTGGAAGTTAGGGATTTTTGAGGCTTCTGAATTTCATCTCAAAGAGGTGAGTGTGGAAAAATATTCATAGATATCTCTCTGAGCATCGGATTGGAATGCTGTAAACAGTGGCCACAAGTACAGAAACTGTAGTTTTCGGTCTATCAATTTCACAGCCAAAGGATGAAACACTGACACGTGGCAAGTCGTACAAGTTCGATGTACTGAACTAGTCCAAAATTGGGTCATTATGGGAGATTTGACATAACTTTTCCTTGAAGAATCCAAATCAGATAAAACCTGTGGAATTTGAAGGAAGCTTCAGAGGTCTACTACAGGGCTGAAATTCAGATATTGATGTTCTACAATTTTAGAGATAGATCAATTTCCTTATCGAACTCCCCAAAAGCAAGTAAAAGGTGTGTATTTTTTTTCTTCGAATTGCATAAGGCTTGTTTGAAGAATCAGTTTGAAGTGATTCCAAGGGCCTATTGAGCATATATTTCAATATTGGGTTCTGAAATGCCTCCTAAAAATAATTGAACACCCATTAAGCCCTCAAAAATCTATACTATGATGCATGAAGAGGAAGAATTGCAGTATGAGATATCAAAATTATGGTACCAAGTGCAACAAATTTTGATGTTATGAAGAGCAACCAAATATGACATAGATGGTTTAAAAGCATAAATGGAGGCTAGTTTGGATGTCTTGAAAGATCAAATAATAGCTAATATGAATGATAAATTAGTGGAAGATCACATCGAGCATCAACAACAAGTTCTCCAATTCTCAAAGGATAACCTAACTTTGGTGCAGAATCTAATGAAACAATAAGAAGATCAACATCACATCGAAAGAAGTTTTGAGGCAGCCATATAAACAATAACTCAAAAAGTACGATCAATTTCAGAGTATCTCAGCAAGTGGAAGATCTGTCGTATAGAATATTCCACATGGGAGGATGAGAATTTTATACAGAAGCATCAAGAAATAATCAAGCGTTGAGGAAAACACTTTTTTGAAGGAGAGGGGCATGTTAAGTCCCTATATTAATAGTGTAGCCCCTTATTATGTTTGTGCAGCCCCCCTTACTTTTATTGTTTTACCCTTGTAACCCCCATATTGTTATTATTGTTCCCTTACATTATTATTGTTAGGTCGGCTAGGATTACATTGTGGCCCCACTAGGATTACATTATGTCCCCACGGACTCGTATATATAGAAAGGATGTTTTGTAGTTTGCATCATCCAAGAATTGTTCATTCATTTAATGTATTGGAGGTTGGCCCCTCGAAGAGGTTTATTTCTAAGGTGTTGATATCTCTTTTATTCTGTTTTTGGAGCTAGCTTCACAACATTCTCTATTTGTATAAAAGGTACAGTTATGACCAAATTCCCATCCTTCTCAAAGAATAATTCCACATTTCACATTCTAGGAATATTAACTGTTATTAAACTAATATTTTGGAGAGACTTTAACTGTAACAAAATGATATCCGAAAGAATGGTAATCATTAATTAAATATTTATTCTAGAGACCACTAACTGTAATAGAAAACTATCTGAAAGAACGACAATAGTAATAAAACATATTTTTCAGTTAACTGTAATAAAAGAAAATCTTTGTCTAGACAACAGACCTATTAAGTTCACTTATCTATTTTCTTTTCTGAATTTCACTGATGATGTCCTCCCTACCGTAAGAGAGGCGATTATAGCCTCATCTACACCCATGATCCACACATGAGAGGAGTATGTTGACAGAGAATCTAAAAGAGACCTCGGGGCCCCATGTCCAGTCTTCTTTTCCAAGAATTTGAGGATTGTTGAGTGTTTCCACTGGTCACTGCCAGCTCAGGAAATTATCAATCTTTCCCTTATCTCCTCTTAGCCATAGAACATAACCCCTTTTCCTCACTGGGATGTACCTTTATCCTCAGAGAAAAATGTAACTGTCTCAACTGTTTTCTATTCAACCACTTCTCAGTTCTTGGAAAACTTTACCATCATTCTTTTAGTTTTTTATGGAACCACTATTCCATGATTTATTTATTTCAACAAAAACATAATTGATTATTGGTCATTATGCAATATTTTCCTCAAAAGAAAATAAATATATTTAGTCTCCTAAAAATAAAATAACATAACAATTAGTTAGCAATTAAGACAACTATCACAATTGATTAAACAAATTAAACTCAAAATTTTTAAAATATATAACATAATTTTAATTAAAAACAACCAAAAATTATACCCAAAAAATTCATTTCAATTATTAATAAAAATACCTGTATTTTTAAAATTGAAAACTCCAAACAAATAGTTATAATTAATTAATAAAAACCCCACTAACTTAAAAAAATATATATATTACAATAAATAAATAAATAAATATATATATATATATATATATATATATATATATATATATATATATATTTCAGAACCCAACTCAAAAAGAAATTATCAAACCACTAAACCAAATAAACGTGGTTAACTTTTTACATTTTGAATTTTCTATTTTTGTTTTATTAACTTATTTGATTGATCATATGAAACTCATTCTTTTATTTTAATCATTAATTAAAAAAAATTGACGAATATATATATATATATATATATATATATATATATATATATATTTAACGTTAAATTTTATTAACTAATTTTTAAAGTTCTTAAAGCTTAAGACACCATTTTTAATGCATAAAATTTAAAAGTCTTCTTTAAGGCCCCATCCTTAGGGAAAAAAAAAAGGATAAAATCAAACCTGTTCATCATTAAGTGTTATTATCAACTTTTCTAATATCTGATTTTAATAGATTTATTTAACAAACATGGTTATCCTTTTATTTAGTAAACATAATTAATGTTCTTAATAAACATAATTAAGTTTTTTATTTTAGTTGTATAATTAAAATACTAAAATTATATTTATATCTAAATTATTATTAAATTAATTAAATAAAAATACACATGTTAAAATTTAATTATTTAAAAAAATTGATGCAGGAGCATTAAGGCAGAGTCAATAATGTGACAAGCTAGTTAAATGTTGTGTCTTTGGAAGAGTACTAGGAGTTCTAATAATTTGAAGACTTTAATTTTAAATTATTTTGTTTAAACTTATTTTAGGCTAACATAACCATTGTAATTTGTAGGTTAAAAGAATAGTTAAATTAGGATTAGTTAAGAATTTAGTTGAATAAACTATTTTGAAGCTGAATGACAGTTACTCAACTGTATAGAGATTTTAGGAAAGACATAAAACCTAACAAAATACACCATTGTGGGGTTTGAATTTCCATAGAGAGAAAGAGAGAATGAAAGGGGAAAAGTTCTGAGAGAGGGTTGAACAAAGAGTAGGAACAAATGTAAAAACCAGCCATCACAGGGCTCGGTTCTATTTATTTTTCTTTATAAATAAATTCCATGTGTTTTGGATTGTGATCGGGCTCTCTGTTTCAACCTATTTGTTTTATTTCCCTATCGAATCAAATATTTCATTTATGTGTTATCGTATATGTGTACTGTATTTTTGTTAATGCACGGACAGATTGAGTGGAGGGTGCAGTTCCTTAGAAACTCGTATAGAGAGAGTTATGGCAGAGACCAAGGGATAAGCAATGAAGGACAATCTCAGGAAGGAATCCGCGCATTTTCCAATCGCACTAAGGTCGGGGGTGGTAGCATTGAATAATTTCGAACAAAGTGTGATGGATAGTAGACGAGTAGTGTGGAAGAATCCGTAATGCAGAGAAGCGATAGATGAAAGAGGAGAAAACGGTTAAAGACATAATTACTTACAAGAATTCCAAGAGAGTATCGACGATGAGGATTTAATCACAGCGTCAAAGGTTTAAGGATTAACAATAGAGATTAGAGCGGGAAAAATAGGCGAAGAAGAGCCAAGAATATTGAATGAACGACTACGATTAAATCATAGATCCAAAGTGGACACGTGTCGGTAGGGTGTAATTTCGGATCGATGATTGGATTATTTAAGAGTTAAGGATTTCGCAAGGTGAAAATTGTAACTTGTGATGCGACACAGTAAGAATGAGATAATGCGATGTGACAAGAGGTATCCACGTGTCAACTTTGCACAATAGCGCACTTCACAAATCATAGTGGATATCATTAAAGAGTTGCATGGTAATTTTTCCACGACACAATGCAATAAGGTTTGATATGTGCGATGCGATGAGGGGAGGCTACGTGTCAGCATGGCGCGAAAGCGCACTTCACAAAGTTTCGAGGATCAATGTATTTTGGTGAAGAGTTAAGTTTTCAGGAGAGTGTTCCGATGTGAAATGATTGGTTAACGAGATGTGGGACATGAGAGCTCTGGTCTCACATGTATGAATGTGTTTTGGGTTATGTGAAGTATATTATAAAGAATGTTGTTGATCGTTTTCGTGTATGTATGTTAATAACTCCGATATATGCTATTCCACTATGTATAAGAATATTAGGTGGATCCTAACCTAGATTCCATGATTATATGTTATTTTGTAGCTACGGTTGTATCAATTGGTATCAAAGAAATGAAATCTAAGAGGTGGTGTCAAGGACTTCGAACTAAGAAAAGTTGAGAAACATTTCTTAGTGATTCTAATGAATTGAACATTAAGAGGTAAGATTGTCGACTAAAGGGTTATCAAAAATCATGAGAGCTACCACAACATGGATGAAGTAGTAGCATAGAAAATAAGGTAAGAATGTTTTGTTTCAGTTTTATTTTGGACTATGGAACTGAAAATTAAATGCTCATAATGAGAAGAAGAGCATAAGATTTCAATAGAGGTAGTAGCAAGAGTGAAAACATCTTAGCAAGAATATTACAGCCTTCAAGGGCAGTGATGAAGGAAGCTAGCGATGGTTTTCTAGGGGGAAGGAAAAGTTTGGTCAGAACCTAGTATTTCAGCTGAGGTTGAAATATAAGAGGACAATAGTGTTCTCTAATGTAGATGAGTTGTGAGGGTAAGCCTAGAAGGATCATAGAGGTGTGCTTAAGGATGGTTCTAGATTGAGGACCGTACTTGCCAAAAGACCAAGCACAGAGGAAGTTTGGTGAGGTAAGTTGTAGCAGGAAGAATTGTTACTGCAGAGGCTAGTGAAACTCATGGAGGATGAAAGAACTCAAGAAGATGACTACTGAAAGTAATAACAGAGGTTCGGGAGGCAACCACAAAGTGAAGAAGGAATATGCCAAGCAAAATGGCATGTGGAAGCAGATGACTAATGACAAATTTGAGGAGGAAACTAGCTAAGATGAGAACTCATCTTGATCTATTGATGGAGCTGCTACAACGGAATTTTGAAGACGAGAGGTGTGGATGGGTTATGAGGAATAAATTGAAGTGGAATGGGATGCAGATGAAGGGGGAGCATAAATTGAATCCTCAAGAAGAAGAACCATTACTCAGAGTAGTAGATTATGAAGGGAAAGTTCTTGTATATGAACTGGAACATCGATTATTTTTTGGAGAAAATGATAGTAATACTAATAGGAGATATATTGAAGAGATTGTAGGTATGAAGGATGTAGGACCACCATTAGGAATTGTCATGAAAGATGGAGGGAAGCATGTATATTTAGTGATCATAATATGTGATGAATAAATTGAGTTCCCAAAGAAGATGTCTGAATTATCAAAGGAGATACAAGAGTTTTTCGAGCATGTGGTTACAGACATTGAAGAGAATGAAGAAGATAAAAGAGGTTTGTTGTAGCTCACAAAGTCGATCAAGATGATTCCAAAGATGGAAGAGGAAGAGATGACCACTTATGGTTATCTGAAAGGCTCAAGGAGGGGTCACAATCAGGAGCGAGGAATCAACAGAGATGCCAATAAAAGACTAAGCATGTAAAATATTGGTGTGGTATATATAGACAGGTTGATGGAGTCAACTTGTAGATATTGATTGTTTCTAGTCCATGATGAACAAATATGAGTTCATGAAGGAAAGAATACTATGGCTATTGATAGTCGTAGTAAAGGTTCTAAGGGAGACTACGAAAAATCAAGTAAGAATAAACTGGATAGAGAATTAGCTGAGATAAAAGTGCAGCTAGAATTGTTGAGAGAATTCATACAGGGTAATATGGAACACCAAAGGTATGATTGGGTTCTGGAGAAGAAAAGAGTCAAGTGGAGTCAGTTACAGAGGAGGCTGAGATCTTATACACGAATTCAGCTAGAAGAAGAACTCAGAGGAGCTGAGTTATAACATAGGATGTGTGCTTAGGAATAGGTTTACTTATGTGAACCTAAACAAGGGTCTATTATTTGTGATAGTAGTAATAATGATGAAGGTATGAGACCAACTTATGGATTCATGGATCCTTGGAAGGATGGGGACTAGCGGAAAGAGATGATGTTTGAGACAACAAGAGAGGTTATGGATCCTTATGGTTTTTAAATAAATGTTATTGTATGTATGAAGGTGAAATAGGTAAACAAAGACAAATTTCTAATGTTGTCATGAAAGATGAAGGGAGGGGACAAAATATGAATTCTATTTAAGAAGAAAATGAGACAGTTGAGTCTCATGTACATGCACATGCACAAATAAGTGTTAGCAATGATATACAACCTAATGTGAAAGCTAAAAAAAAGGAGGGTTGGCTTATGATGATGGCCAAGAACAAAAGGAGGAAAAATATGATATCAAGAATTCATATGTTATGCTTGAGAAATTTGAAAAGAAGACCAGTGTAGACTTTCTGAGTCTTGAAAGAGATTTAGAATAGCAAGAGAAAGATTTGATGATTGAGTCATCAAATAAGACCACTAGTTCTTGTGAGTTTAATGTTGAAAATTTGAAAGTGTTTGCAGGTTGTGAAGAAGACAATCCATCTCTTGGAATTGTCTCAAGTAAAGATGAAGTCTATCTAGAAAAGCATAATGAAGAAGAAAATTGTCAAGCAAGGTATGATCAAGAGTATCTTTCTCATGAAGACCAAATTGATATTTTGTAACAGAAGGAATTTATAAATTCCTTATTTAATGAAGGGAGTAACTTTAATGAAGATGAGGCAATAATGCCTCATGAGATGAAGTTTGTTCTTGGTGAGGAAAAAGAGGAGTTGGCTTGCTTAAATAGCCAAAGGAAGATTTTTGAACAAACATTTAGGACTGCCATAAAAATAGAGAATTAAAATTGTATTCTGGTTAAAGATGAAAATGAGGCAGTTATGTCTCAATCTAAAGGAAAGTCAGTTGTAGAAGTGGAAAATACTAAATTGACTACTAGGACTACTCAGGAAGTATAACGACAACAATGGAGTGTTGTCAAGGAAGATTAAAAGAGTTAAGTTAAAACTATAATACATCATACTGAAGAGGTACTTGAAGGGAATCAAGTAATTAGTGAAGGGTTGAGTTTCTTGCTGAAAGCATTTGAGAAAGAGAAAGAGATTGCAGACAATAAGATGGGACTATTTCAAGCCATGCTTTAAATATAGATAGATACTAGTTTCCAAAAATTAATTATGTTAACTAGTATATAGGAAAGAGTGAATAAATATTTTACTGCAGTCAAAGAATTAGAAGAAAATCTAATTTTTGACATTAAATTTGCAAACAAGAAAAAGAAGAGGGATGTTGCAGTGGGAGATATCCTCAGGGATATTTAGGAAGTTTGGGTGGCAGCAATGTCCAGAGTAATATTTGCAACAATATCTAGGACATAGTGTAGTAGAATCTGTTGGCAGATGATTGGAAAGAATATTAGATTACAGCATAAGATTGCATTGCAAGAAACCATAGACGAACTATGGGTGTTTATGAAAATACCTAAGAAGAGTTGCAGCAAAATGAAGAAATTGGTCCACTTTGGAATTGTTTGGAAAGTGAAGAACAATGAGGATAGAGGCAGTGGAGAACTATAATACAAAGTATGGAGGCCTCGAAGATTAAAGCTAAATAATAATGAAGACAATGCAGTTTATGGACAATAGAAAAACAGAGTTTGGGATCCTCGAAGATCCAAACATTGAAGACATATGACGAAGAGGTTTTCATTTCTCTTACCTCGGGAGTCTGATGCGGGAGAATTAATGCAGAGTCAGCAATGCAAAAAGTTGGTCACATCTTGTGGCTTCATAAGAGGACTAGCAGTCTTAATAATTTGAATACTTTACTTCTAAAGTATTTTGTTTAATGTTAATTTAGGCTAACACAACCATTGTAATTTGTAGGTTAAAAGAATAGTTAAATTAGGATTAGTTAAGAATTTAGTTGAATAAATTGTTCTGAAACTGATCATAGTTTCTCAACCATATGCAGATTTTGGGAAAGGCATAAAATGAACCAAATCCACCATTGTGGGGTTTTGCCTTCCATAGAGAGAAAGAGAGAACTATAGGGAAATATGTGTGAGAAAGGGTTTATCAGAGAGTAGGAACAAATGTAAAAACCAGTCATCCTAGGGCTCGGTTCTGTGCATTTTTCCTTACAAATAAATTCGTGTTTTGGATTGTGATAAGGCTCTCCATTTTAACCCGTTGGTTTTATTTCCCTGTGGAACCAAATATTGCATTTTTTTGTTATTTTATATTCATATTGTATTTTTGTTAATGCATAAGCAGATTGAGTTGGAGGATGAATTTCCTGAGAAACTTGTATAGATAGAGTTATGGCAGAGACCGAGGAATAAGAGATGAAGAACAAGCTCAGGAGGGAATCCACGTGTTTGCAGAACACACAAAGCTCAAGAGTGGTAGCATTGAATAATTCTGAACAAAGGCAGAAGGATAGTGGATGAGAAGTGTGGAGGAATCTGTAATGCAGAGCGGTGATAAATAAAAGAGGAGAAATCGGTTAAGGACATAACTACTTAGAATAATTCCAAGAGAGTAATCGATGGCAAGGATTGAATTGCAACGTCAAAGGTTTAAGTATTGTCAGCGGATATTAGAGCAGCCAAAAGAGGCGAAGAAGAGTCAATACTGTTGAATGAACGACTGTATTTAAATCACAGATCCGAAGTGGATGTGTGTCGAGAGGGCATAGTTTCGCATCAACGATTGGACTATTTAAGAGTTAAGTATTTCACAAGGTGAACATGGTAACTTGCAATGTGACGCAGTCAGAATGGGAGAATGCGATGTGACGACAAACATCCACGTGTCAGCGTTGCACAGTAGCGCACTTTGCAAATCATAGTGGACATCATTAAAGAGCCACAAGGTAAGTTGTCCACGACGCGATGTAGCAAGGTTTGATATGCGGGATGTGATGAGGGGAGGCTATGTGTCAGCATGGCATGAAAGTGCACTTCGCAAACTTTTGAGGGTTAGCATATTTGCGTGAAGAGTTAAGTTTGCGGGCGTGTGTTGTGATGTGCTATGATTGGTTATCGAGATGTGGGACCTGAGCGCTATGGTCCCGTGTGTATGAATATGTTTTGGGTTATATGCACTATTGTATAAAGAACGTTGTTGATCGTTTTCGTGTATGTATGTAAATAACTCCGATATATGTCATTTTGTTGTGTATAAGAAGATTAGGTGGGTCCTAACCCATAGTCCATGATTATATGTTAATTTGCAGCTATGACTATATCATTTTTAATTACTAATGATAATGATGATCACTAGCATGTGCTAATACTAATGAAATCTATCTGAATTCAAGAAAGGAAAAGGAATCTAAGTTTGATTTTTCAAAATATTATTTGTATGATCAAAGAGAATGGAAATAAGTTCTCTAGGATCACTACATGTTTTTTTAATCATAATATATCGATACAATTTTGAGAAAGAATGCATTTTTTTGTTACTTAAAATACATTTGTTACTTGGAAGAGCTAAATTCTATATATTAAACTACTTAAAATCACGTTTTCAAAAATATTTGCCGAAATTTATTTAAAATTAACTAGAAAAATGTAATGAAAAATATTATTTGAACTATAAGTTAGAGCACTCCATAAACTAGTATACTTATATAGATTAAGTGGCCAATAAATGCAGATATACATGCATATATAATGAACATTTCATAATACATTTCACATTAAAAGGATGAAATTAAAAAATCATAAAAATTATTTAAATTATAAATTATTATTATTATTATTATAAAAAATTAATACATTGTTAAATCTATTTACATTTAAAAAATTTACAACAATATTTTTAACTTTGTAAAATCGTTACATTTTACTATATCTACAAATAAACTTTGGTGCAATACTATGAGCTGATACCACTCCTTATAAATACCACATACCTTAACCAATCCTAACTCATTTTATATGAAAGTGGTTCATATGAAATTTTAATTAGTGAATTAAATTAAAAAGACAAAAAAAAAACCATAACTAAGCTATACATAAATATCTACCTTCAATTTATGCATGCTATTAGGAACATGTATATTCAAGGGACAATTTCACCCAGACTCTAATTTTCTTATTGGAATCTCGAGATCTTTATTTTTATCTTTCAAAAAAATTGATATTTGGTATATTTGAATAAATTTTTTAATAATGAGAATGGATTCTATAATAACATCCAAAATTTTGAAGCGTAACTTGGATCTCCAATAATTTCCTTCCTATTCTTTTGAAAGTGTTTAGACTAAGCTCTAAACATATTTAGTAGGATTTTATAAAAATTAAATCCTACTCTTAAATCGATAATTAATTAAAGTTATGATATTTAGTTAAAAGAAAACAAAACCTGTATTAGTTCTTGGTAAGTAAACGTTGGTCAAACTTAATTACAGTGAAAATTATGAGGAGTTAGCTAGGTGAATTGAGCCACTCCTACGCCGCGTGTGCATTTCTAAATGAAAATGCCATCTATGTCACTTATAGAAAAGAGAAGTTTAATTACACTGTCAACAGGTAAGTCGATATCCGAATCTACAATAAGTTTGAAATGGTTGTAAAATTGGATACGTCGATTTAGAGAAACAGTGAGTTTGAAGAAAGAGATCTACTGGCTGCATTAAGATGAAAACATGGTTGACCAGTCGCTTTGAAGTTTAGTAAATTTGATGGAAGATAACTAGTATTAATAGTACAACACGAGAAGAATCGAAATAAATTTCAAAACAAATAAAAAGTAAAACGGAAGAGAAGAATCAAAATAAGTGTAAAAACTAAAACTAAATAAAAATTAAAGATAAAATTTAGGTCGGAAAATTTAGCGATCAGAATAGTAAAAGGATTAGAGATTTATTTAATGAATAAACTAAAATTGATAGATTTATATATTTATTGTTTTTTAATAATGATTTTTAATTTGTAAAAAACTTTTATTATTAGAAGAAGTAGTTTAATTACTAAATAGATTTTTTTATTAGACTTTGATAAAACAATTTTATGAGAAAATGTATTTTTTATTTATTTAAATTATATTTTCGAATGCATTCTGAAAAATCAAGTGACTATAAATTAATACCATATACTTTATATATAATATTATGAGTTAATACGCTATAGTAAACTAATACCGGGAATTATCAATAACATATGTCGAAACAACTCTCGCTCAAACTAATTTGACTCTTTCCCTGGTTTTCGTGAGACCAAAGACATGAAAAATTCAAAAAATAATATATTTTAATCTATTTTGATCCGGTCTCATATCTCTAATTCAATTTGATAGCTAATTAACTCAAACTTAATTCACAGCTAGATCAATGCATGTAGATGGGTTTCTAGGTAAATGAATAAGCTAATTAATATGTTCAACAACTAAATTACGTATATCACTCCTCTGTGAAAAAAATCTCTTGAATTTGGTGACTACTATTCCTGATTGTTTGACTAGCAACTTCAATTTTTTATGGGATAAAATATTATTCACTGCTGTCCGGGCGCGTTGCTATATATTCGACTCGAGAGCAACATTTGCACTTGCATTGCTTCACGTTTTTATTTAGTGTGACACCGAGAGTGAATTGTTTTTTTCATTTTCTTACTGTGCTCTTGAAAACCTAGAGTGAAAATTCAGGACGAGGCTTATAAATCTTAATATTGTCACATTTCTAGTAATATTGTTGTTTCTGCAGCATGCTTGGAAAGGTTATCTTGCTGCTAGGAATGGAAAATGTACAATGAGAGCTTGTTACACTGCTATCTACAGTTTTGCAGATTCCCTTGCCGATACAGGGAATTTGTTAACAGCTGCTACTGGTGCCGGTGTTCATCTTAGTGTTGCCAATCTGCCCTACGGCGAAACATATTTTGGCAATGCAACTGGCCGTTTCTCGGATGGACGACTGATCGTTGATTATATAGGTATGCAACTGAAACCCTTTAAAAAGAAAAGGAACTTGTTATTTGTTTCGATATAGAGAGAGAGCGCGTGAGAGAGTACGTGATTTCTTCTTGAAAGCACAATCTTCGGACAGCACAAGCTTCCGGTCTGCCGTTCTTGGGTCCGTACCTCAATATTGCAGTGGCTGGAGCCACAGCGTTGAGCCCTGATTTCTTCAAAGGGAGGAATATAGGGCCGATTGCGACTCCCTTTTCTCTAGACACTCAGATTCAGTGGTTTCTATCGTACAAACAAAAGTTTTGTACTGCCTTCAAAGGAGGTGCTGCTGCTTCATTCTCTTTCTTCGCTGTTTTGTTTTATGATTTAGTAATCTCTTTTGTTTATGTTTTATTAAGCTCTGACTAGTTCCAAATCAATTCAACCGGTGGATTGAGAGTGCTTGATTCTTTTCTCTTTTCTCAAGAAATGAATGAATTACATAATGCAGACTGTAACCAGCATTTTAAGAATGCTTTATTTCTCATGGGGGAGATCGGCGGAAACGACTACAACTATCCATTCTTTCAGCATCCGCCAACGCAACAAGTGTCTACCTTTGTCCCTTTAGTTGCGGACAAGATTGAAAATGCTCTGAAGGTGGGTATAGGTATACCATTTTCATTTCGTTTTGTATTTCACTACAGTTAATTCAACATATTTGAAGGGTTAGGTTGCATGCCTTAAGGTCAGGTAAAGTAGATAAACAATTGTGTTGAAGGGTGTTTTGTTCGGTATGTGATCATAAAGCAGGAAGGAAGCTGGTCTTTTTTTTTCTTCATAAGAAAGAGAACGTTATCTTTTATAAATATAACGATCCTACATTAATTTTAGAGTCATGTTTACCAGCAGTATAGTAAATGACCCTTGGAGCTTTATCAACTCCTCTTTTCTGGAGAATATCGGCCTATGATTTTTCTCCCTATTGTTGGAATTTCTCATAATTCAAGAACAATATGGAGAGAACGATGGTCTCCTCAAAACACAGAGACATTAATAAAATTTCCAGGAGACTGAGTTTCAATTCTTTGAAAAACTCCTATTCATTAACCAAAAAAAAAATTGTTTCAATGAAACTTCCTCTGACTAAGGGATTACAAGAATCTAACTGCTCCAAAACGCAGTGCATAAAACCTTCACTGTCTCTCTAAAACGCACACACAGTGCTCTCTAGTCTTGCTGGGCTTTTCTTCGCCTTCGGGCTCAGACAACGATACAACACTCAAAAGTTACATAAGACTTTTATTTCAGTACAATACAGGAGTTTCCCCTTTTTATATGCCACAGTGTAAAAACATAAAAAAAAATAAAAAAAAATACACTACGAAAACATAAACTTTAACCTAAATCTTTATGTGCGCGATTTACGAGTGGAGCCCACTTCGCAATTGGCAATCGAACACAAAACTTGGCGGAATGTCATATGGACTTGCGATGTGCGATTTTGCAATGGCGCGACAGTCCCATCGCGACTTTTCAACGGCGGTAGTACATATGTGGTGGTACAATGTTCCTTTGTCATTGCGATGATTGCATCACATCAGAACTTCCATATCAACAAGACACTTGAAGTTTAAAACATATCTATTGCGATTTACAATTGCAATTGTGATTGCGTCGCATCGCGATTCTTCACGTCAACAAGACACTGCAAGTAAAACTTGCGATTGCGATTACCACTTAAGTGGTGGGGACCACTTTCTCGTGCCTTTTCAAAAACTTAAAGTCTTTCGCCCTTTAAACAAATTTTCTTCAATTTCGGTTGTTGAGGGCTTGAAAGCCTGAAAAGACTGTCTTAAATAAAACTCTGTTCTTCTGTGCATTTAACCATGAAAGTCTTCATTCTCTACAAAAATGTCTACGCCCATCAAACATTAATTCAACTCTGCAAACTCGGCTACGGCCCATAATCATTAAATTTCTTCCTTACGATTTTCCATTCTACTTGAATGTGCGGTACTGTGCACGCAAGCTTCTCTGTTGCTGCTGCTGCCACTGTACTATGTTTCTACCTGCTCAGGGCATGCAGGTAACTTTAATATTTTCAACACTCCCCCTTAAAGTTAGTCGTTGGGTTATTAGTCATACCCAAGAATTTTCTTAAAAATTCAAAGGTCTTCTGCCCCAATGGCTTTGTCAAAATATCTGCATATTGCTCTTCTGTTCTACAATGTTGTAAAACAATTTCTCCATCGTTCACCAATTCTTTGATATATTAAAACTTTGTATCTATGTGTTTCGTTCTCTTGTGAAACATAGAATTCTTTGATAATGCAATAGCTAAGCTATTGTCACAATAAATCACTCTCCCTTTTACCTGTTCTTGACATAAACTTCTCAACATCCTTCTCATCCAAACTACCTGACACGCTGCTGCTGTAGCTACCACATATTCGCCCTTTTTTGAAGATAACGCTACAATTGGTTGTTTCTTAGAAGCCCATGAACTCGCTCCTGAACCCATATTAAATACATAACTGGATGTGCTTTTCCAATCATCTACACTTCGAGCCCAATCACTCTCAGTGTATCCAACTAACTCTAAATTTTCTGAAGTGGTATATAAAATACCAAATCTTTTAGTTCCTTTAACATACCTCAAAATTCTCTTCATTACCTGCCAATTTGCTTCTTTTGGCTTCTCCATAAATCTTGAAATCAAACTAACAACATGCATAATATCCAGCCTAGTTGCAGTCAAATACATGCGGTTGCCAACTATGCTTTTATATAAACTTGGATCAAAATCCTTGCTACTGTCATTTTTACTCAACTTCAATCCCATTACTGTGGGAGTAATTGCAGCTTTGCACTCCTTCATATTAAATTTTTCCAATACATGATTAAGATATTTTTCTTGTGAGATAAAAATCCCATTTTCACTTTTCTCTACTTCTATTCCTAAGAAGTATCTCAACAATCCCATGTTAGTCATTTCAAATTCTTCTTTCATGACTGTTTTAAAAGTTTCAACAAGGTAATCATCATTACCTGTAAATATTAGATCATGAAAATATAACACAAAAATGAGCATTTTACCATCCTTTTATTTGATGTACAAAGTGGGTTCTCCTTCACATTTCTCGAATCCATTTTCCAGTAGATAGGAATCTATCTTGCTGCACCCTGCTCTTGGTGTTTGCTTCAGCCCATAAAGAGCTTTCTTCAATCTGCACAATTTGTGTTCATGGCCTTTCTTCTCATAGCCCATAGGTTGTTCAACATATACCTTTTCCATTAGAACTCCATTTAAAAATGTGGATTTTACATCCATCTAGTATACTTTCCATTTTTTTTGTGCTACTATGGATAGCACTGCTCTTACTATCTCCATTCTTGCAACTAGTGTAAAATTTTCCTTATAATATCTTCCATGCTACTGCTTATATCCTTTGATAACAAGTCTGGCCTTGTGTCTTTCTATATTTCCTTCAACATTTCTTTTGGTCTTCTAGATCCATTTAACTCCAATGACTTCTTTACCTTCTGGGAGATCAACCAACTCCCATGTTTTGTTCTTCTCTATGACATTAATTTCCTCATCCATAGCTTCTATCCCTTTTCTATATTTTATGGCATCTTCAAAATGAATAGGATCATAAACTTGACAATAGAAAGAAAATAAGGAATTCATACCTTCATTTTCTGCTTCTTGCTCATAAATCTCATTAATATTTCTGAACTTTGTTCCTCTTTCATTTGGTGTAGTCGTGCTTGAAGAAGCAGTCAATTATGCTCCATGTGGTGTGCTTGGAGAAGCACTCCCATTTCTTCTCAAGGGTGTTCTCGCTGCTGCTTGAGCTGTCCCTTGCTGTCCTTATATTGGTGGAGGTTGTGCTACTGATGAGGTGTTATTTTCAGCCATATCTTCCTCATCTTCATCTTGAGATAAACAACTTTTAACATTAACTATTTTCTCAATGCTTCCATCCCATGCTTCCTCTTCATTAAACTGCACATCTCTACTTATCACAAACTTCTTTGTCGATGGGTTATACAATCTGTATCCTTTGGAATCTTCACAATATCCAAGGAAGATGCACTTCTCCCCCTTACTATCCCACTTCTTCCTCAACTTGTTTGGAATGTGTGAATATGCCACACATCTAAAAACTCTCATGTGGGTGACTCTATGTTTTTTGCCACTCCACGCTTCTTCTGGAACTTTGTTCAATTTTTGGGCATCTATTTAAAATATACACAACAAAATTTGCTGCTTCTGCCCAGTACTCATTCGGCAAGTGTTTTTCCTTTAGCATACTTCTCACCATTTCCATTATGGTTCGATTCTTCCTTTCAGTAGCTCCATTTTGTTGCGGTGTATACCTTGTGGTAAACTACTTGTGTATGTCGTTATCTCTATGGAAACGCACAAATTATTTTGATATATATTCTCCTCCTCTATCAGTTCTGAGCACTTTGATATGTAGCCCACTCTGTTTCTCTACAAGAGCTTTAAAGTGGAAAAATTTCTAAAAGACTTCACTCTTATATTTCAGAAAATAAACCCACACTTTCTTTGTGGAATCATCTATGAAGGTTAGCATGTAATTACTGCGTGAAACTGATGTTGTTTGCATCGGCCCACATAAATCTGAGTGAATGATCTCTAAGGGTGCTTTCGCCCTTATGATTTTTCCTGATGGAAAATTTTCTCTGTGTTGCTTTCCCAAGATGCAGCCTTCACATAGGCTGTCAGGTTTCTCAATCAATGGTAAGCCTCGTACCATTCCTTTTCTGTGCAACAAATTTAATCCTCCAAAATTGAGATGTCCAAATCTCAAGTGCCATAACCAGTTCTCATATTTCTCTTCTTTCTGAAAGACTTCATGTGTTATAGCCGCAAGACTCTTCCCTTTTCCCTTTAAGTCAGTGTTGAGCTTGAGTGGAAAAATTTTATTGCTGGTCATTTGTATTTCAACAATGATTTTCTTGCTTGGAGGTATATATTTTATTGTGCATGCATCATCTTTGAAAATTACATTGTAACCTTTGTTCATGAGCTGCCCAACGATCAAAAGATTACACTTCAAACCAGGTACATAATACACATCTGGAACAAATTTTTGTTCACCATTTCTTGCACGAATACTAACTCAACCTTTTCCCTTTACAGAGATCTTAGTATTAGTTCCTGTGGTTACTTATGATTTTACTTCTTCATCTAGATTAGAAAACATTGATCTGTTTCCAGTCATATGATTACTACATCCTGAATCTAAGAACCAAACATCATCTTCCCTATCTTGTGCTACATTACTTGGGTTCTTTTCTTCTTTCGCTACATTAGCATTCTGCCTATTTTTCATGTCATTTTTATTTTTCCAACATTCATTGGCATAGTGCCCATATTTCTTGCAATAATGACATTGGACATTGGATTTGTCATACCTTTGTCCATGTGCATGTTGGTTTCGACCATGTTGGCTGTTCCATTGGCCGTGGCTCTGATTTTGACTGTTTCTCATTCCATGTGAATGTAAAGGGCTATTCCTTCCACCTCTGTTTTGGCTTCTGCCTCTTCCTCTTCCTCTGCCTTGACCTCTTCCTCTTCCTGAAGGAATCTAGTTCTTGAAGGCGTGCTTTAGAGATGGATTTACTGTTCTTTCCAATCTCTGTTCATGAGTCATCAACGAAGCATGAAGTTCATCCACTATGAACTTTAAGAGATCCTTGGTCTCTTCTATGATGGTAACTATCACATCAAACCTTGAGGGTAAGCTCGTCAAAAGTTTCTCCACAATCCTTCTTTCTTTAACAGTTTCACCATGGGACCTTATCTGGTTTACCATCCCAATAACATGTGTGAAAAATGAGTCTATATTATCTGACTCTTTCATACAAAGAGTTTCAAAATCTCTCCTCAGCAACTAAAGTTTCGCTATCTTCACTTTCTCCATACCTTGGTATGCTACCTTGAGAGTATTCCATGCATCCTTTGATCTCTTAGTTGCTGCTATCCTTGGAAACACACTCTCATTTACTGCTTGATAAAAATAGAAGAGGGATTTAGATTCCTTCCTTCTATTTCTCTTCAATATATCCTTCTCTGCTTGAGTTAAGGCAGTAAAAACCTGTTCATCAATTGGTTCATCGAAAACATCTTCTACAAATTCCCATAAGTCTTGTGAGACAAACAAGGCTCTCATGGTAATAGCCCAATAATCATAGTTCTTTCCATTAAATTTTGGAAGCTGAGCATTTCCAATACTCATACTAGTGCTTGGTCCAGCCATTTCTTTTAAACTGAACTTTGAACTTTAAAAAAATATCTTTCCTTCTCTAAAAGACAAACTCTTTTAAAAAAAAGACAACAACTCTGTTTCCTCTTGAGAAATACATGAACTTTATCTTTTGCTGAGCCTTCACTGTGCTGGAGAACTGCTACAACAAATCTTCTTCTTTCTTCAGCTTCTTTGACACCTTCAAAGAGCCTGAACTAGCTCTGATGCCATGTTGTAATTTCTGGGAATTCAAGAACAATATGGAGAGAACGATGCTCTCCTCAAAACACAGAGAAATTAATAAATTTTTTCTTCAGGAGACAGAGTTTCAACTCTTTGAAAAAATTCTATTCATTAACCAAAAAAAAACTGTTTCAATGAAACTTCCTTTGACTGAGGGATTACAAGAATCTAACTGGTCCAAAACACAGTGCATAAAACCTTCATTGTCTCTCTAAAATGCACACACAATGCTCTCTAGTCTTGCTGTGCTTTTCTTCGCATGTGGGCTTACATAGTGATACAACACTGAAAAGTTACATAAGACTTTTATTTCATTACAATACGGGCTCTTCCCCTTTTTATATGCCGCAGTGTAAAAACATAAAAACAAATAAAAAAAATACACTACGAAAACATAAACCTTAACCTAAATTTTTATGTGTGCGATATACGAGTGGAGCTCACTTCGCAATCGACAATTGAACACAAAACTTGGTGCAATGTCATATGAACTTGCAATGTGTGATTGTGCGATGGCGCCACAATCCCATCGCGACTTTTCAACGGCAGTAATACATATGCAGTGGTACAATGTTCCTTTGCGATGGTGATGATCACATCGCATCGTAACTTCCATATCAATAAGACACTTGAACTTTAAAACATATCTGTTGCGATTTTCGATTGCGATTGTGATCGCATCGCATCGCGCTTCTTCACGTCAACAAGACACTGCAAGTAAAACTTGCGATTGTGATTAGCACTTAAGTGGTGGGGACCACTTTGTCATGCCTTTTCAAAAACTTAAAGTCTTTTGCCGTTTAAACAAATTTTCTTCAATTTTGGTTGTTGAGGGCTTAATAGCCTGAAAAGACCATCTTAACTAAAACTCTATTCTTTCGTTCTTTTAACCACGAAATTCTTCATTCTCTACAAAAATGGGTACACCCATCAAACATTAATTCAACTCCGCAAACTCAGTTGTCGCCCATAATCATTAAATTTCTTCCTTACGATTTTCCATTCTACTTGAATGCGCGGTACTGTGCATGCAAGCTTATCTGCTACTGTTGTTGTTGCCCTTGTACTCTATTTCTACATGCTCAGGGCACGCAGGTGACTTTAATATTTTCAACACCTATAGATGTGGTTCTGTTTTAAGAATGCGCTTCTTCCACTGGATAGCAAGGGTGGGTGGAATCGAGAAATCCCCCTAACCTAGTAGATGGTGGCTTTTGAATTCCTACAAACCTGAAGTTTGTTGATGTTGAGCCATCTTGATGTAAAGAAAATGCCTCACTATGTTATGCTTTCTTCAGTGTTGTTGGTGCACTGTGCTATGATTTTTTCCTGTTGTTTGTGCCCCTACCTGCCTCCCTCCCACCAAAAGTGATAGTAACTTCTTGTTTAAAAAAAACCAACTAGGAACTTTTACCATACAACCAATTTTTTACCTTTCTCATATTCTAATGTTTTTACGTGAGACCAATTTCCAATTTCCGAAAAATAAGACACAATGCCAACACAGGTGTCCTCACATCCACCCTTATATGTTCAAATATCCTAAGGTTCCTACATAACCAAATCCCTTAGAAAATGGAGAAATCCTTTTGTGTCTCAAACCTTTTGCATCTCAAACCAATGTTTGAGGCATGACACCAAGACTTAACCACTAGTTAGTTATCGATTAGATTCTTGAAAGAATTAACAACAAATTTGAATTGGGTTACTGAATATGTGACTCATGAAACATCGATTATCAAAACTACATTATGTAATTACGCCAATAGGCGTAACTCCCTCTTGGAATTGGTAGGTTTAATACATTTGATAATTAATTATTTTGATCGGATGGTCTAAATTGACAAATGCTGGTATGTTCTCGCTGTCGCCACTCCATCTATGAACGAATTTGAAACTGATGACTTCCTTGAATATTTAAATCAAATTTTTAAACCATGTTTAATCTAATTTTTTACCAATTCCTAATTAAAATTTACCTATGCCTGATTACTATGCCGTGAAAATGGAAACATGGGTGGAAACGTGGAATTTAATGGATTAAAGGGTTAACATTCTCCAATGAACCCAACCTGATGGTTGAAATTCTATAATGCTCCCAATTTCTTTCAGACCATAAGGCCACCATGTTCAGAGCAGCTGAGACATTTGGATGTAGATAACTGGGACTGTGGCTGTTCGGATTGAAGTAAGAAATCCTTACGAGGAGCTTCATAGTTGTAGAATGCTCTGGAATATAAGCTTTCGAATACTTCTTGTTTTCATCCTATTTATTCAAAGTTTTCAGAGTTAATCTCAATATGTTGTTTGTATCATGGAAGAGTTGTGGTTTCAATGCAAGTTTCATAGTTAAGGGATAAGCACTCTAAATAAGTGGAGGAGTGTCTTAGAGTCAACGCCTATGGTGATAGAGTGGGAAATGACAGAAGTGTTGAAGAACCCGATGGTGATGAAGAAGCTTTAGGAGGAGTTGGAACACGACACAGGATTGGATCGCGTGGTATGCGAATCTGATTTTCCTCACCTCATTTATTTACAAGCTATGCTCAAAGAAACGATTTGTTTCCATCCACCGGGGCCTTTCTTGAACCGTCGCCTATTTGCTGAGCCCTACAATGTATTATGCTATCAAATACCAAAGGATATTGTTGTTCTCATCAATGTATGGACGATTGGGAGGAACCCAAAGTCATGGGAAGAACCCCAAGTTTTCAAGGCAGAGAGATTCTTGGAAATGTTAAAGAACATAATGTCAACCACCTTCTAGGTGTCGAATATGTCAGTCAAAGTGTCCCAGTTTAATTTGAATCAGTCCAGTTTAGTCGAGTTAATCTCCAGTTTTTATTGCTGATGTTCCCAATGTAATCCTATTTAATCTATTCGTAATATTGTGAAGAGAAAACTCTCCGCTCCAGTTTACGTTTCAGTTTTTAAATTCTTTTCATGGTATCAGAGCGAGATTGCATAAGCCTCCCTGGAGAGCAGCAACAGAGCCATGAAGGAGTAGAAGAGAGGAGAAGTTGGTTGGTGCGATTATGAAACTAATACTCACGCCAATGAGCCAAAAAAAAGGATTGGCACAGATTGGCATGAGAATACACGCCATACCCATGCCATTTTTATGCCTGGCATTGTTTTGAAACAGTCGCGGCTATTCCCCTTCGGATCGCGCCACTCTGCAAGCAAAAAAAATTAACGCATCTGCGTAAAATTTAAAGTAAAAAAGGTATGAAGTGTTCGTATAAAAGTTTTTTAAAAATCGATTTTCAAAAAATACGAAGGTCAACGTATTCAGACTTTTGAATGAATGGCAAGAAATATTTATGTGATACGAAAAAGGAGTTGGCGCACTTTTACATAGAGAAAAATGTTTTTTTATTAAAGTTTTTTAAAAACTTTAAATTTATGAAAGGAAAAAGCGTACGTGACTCTTAATAGTTTTATATTTAAGGTATTTAAGAAGAGGGAGAAACAAAGTCTTTTTTATTAAAGTTTTTTTATATTAAAAAAAACTTAAAGTTTGTAAAGGTTTTATAAAAGGAAAAAGGGGCTCGAAAAGGAAAGGATTTAAAAGGGAAGAAGCTCATTTATAAAAAATGGATGTTAAGTTTATTGAAAGGAGATGAGATTTTGTTGAGAAAAAAGAATTTTTTTTTGAGTTCTTTTTTTATTAAAAAAAACTTAAAAATTGTGAGAGCATTGTGAATGTGAATGTTTAAAAGGAGATTTTTTGAGGAATAGTTTTTTTTTAGAAGCAAGGTTGCATAAGACTCATTGAAGAGCAGCAAAATTTTTGAAGAAAAAAGGTATTTGATGCACATGTAGAATCGTATGTTTGTGGAAGTTAAGTAACGAGGTCATGGGAAAAGCCAAGAGGCTAAAGCAGAGACAGAAGATGTTCAAGATATTTTTAGATCTGGAAATAAGAAGGCAAAAAGATGCCTATGCATTAAGATGCATAAAATAATCAGTCGATGAAATTATACTTCCCTTGATTTCAGATGCCAAGACAGCCAAGGAGGCATGGGATACCCTTGAGAGATGTTTTGGTACAAGGGGGACCATTGAAGCAAAGGCTAGCTTTGAAGATTAAGAGGAAGGTGGATCTGTAGCAGCATATCTACAGCGAAATGAAGAGTTTGTTGAATCCCACTATGCACAGTCACAGGTGGCTGATGTCTGCAAAGAAAGTGCAGATGAAGCAGAGAAACAACATGAAGATGCTCGTGAACCCCACCGTGCATAGCCAGAAGTGGATGAAGAGAATCCAGCAACAGAGCTTTCTAAAAAATATCTAAATATTCCAGCAACAGAGATTGCTGATGAAGTTTTAATGATACTAGCAATAAATCTTGCTGATGAAATGGTAAATCCAATGATTGATATGGCTGATGTTAACTTTGATAATGATTTTTTGGCTAATGATGACTGGTTGCAGATGATGCAACAAAAATATGATATATGCATCATACTATTTTGTGAGATAATCCCACTTCAATTAGTGGAATACAACCTGTTTGCAACAACACAGGTAAGTGATGAAAATACAGAGACAGAGACAGAGGAAAATGCAACAAAGGAAGCGCAATAGCAAAAATCTCTCATTGTAGAGCTGAAGGAAGAAACAGATAAAGCAGCAGAGATAGAAGAAAATAAAGTTTTCTGCAAAGGGAAAGAAGAAACAGAGATAGAGGCGGAAGCAGAAGAGGAAAAACAATTGAATAAAGCTCTCATTACAGAGAAAAAATACCAGAACCAATGTCATTCTAAAAATAATCTTTATTCTAACATTGATTTCAGGTGTGCAGATACACAAAATGATTATGGAAAAGAGTTGAAATTTCTGGAAACATGGCTAGCAACACCATGTCTGGATGAGATCTACACAAAAGATGTAGATATGAATGATGAACATGTCAATAAAATTTTCAGGTATTGGAGTTTTGAAGAGATAATATATTATTCTAATCCTATGTTGCAGCAATTGATGATGAAAATCACACTACAGAAGACAATATGTGGCAGCAGCCCATGTTTCTTGAAGATGTCCAGAACTTTCTTAGACAACCTGGACCAATAGAAGACCTGCACCAACAGATGAAGAAACAGAGTTATCAAGGATACAAGAAAGTGAAAACTCTGAAACAATTTAGAGGCTATAGAATTTGGAAGAAGAGAAGAATAAAACCAAATCTAGTTGAAGTCCATTTTTTTTTATTCTAAGCCTCGCTGAGACACATACCAGCAGGTATCTTAATTAATTTTTTTTATGTGGTTGAAATTAAAGGGGAGTGTTAAAGAACGTAATCTCAACCACCTACTAGGTGTCAAATCCGTCAGTCCAAGTGTCCCAGTTTAGTTTCAGTCAGTCCAGTTTAGTCGAGTTTATCTCCAGTTATTTATTGCTGATGTTCCCAATTTAATCTTATTTAATCTATTCGTAATATTGTGAAGAGAAAACTCTCTGATCTAGTTTACGTTTCAGTTTTTCAATTCTTTTCACGAAAAAGTTGGGTCAGAGATAGATGCAAATGGAGATCAAAACTTTGGGTGCCTTATGTTCGAAGCAAGATGGAGGAGATGCCCAGGGCAGTAATTAGGAAGACTTTTTGTAGAGTTAGGGTTTTCACAACTATTGCACTGCTTCAACTGGAAGGTTCCCTTGGATGACATAAATGAAGAAATGGATATGTTTCGAATGTCTAATGGAATCTTAATGCACAAGGCTTGTGAACTTTCAACTATTCTGACACCCCGCCTTGAATTCCTTTCTCACCTCAAATAGGCCATCGGGATTCGAAATTGAAGTCTTTTCTTTCAGAAACCCTTCTCACATAGTGGCTAAGAGCTGTGGGTTGAAAAGCCTGTTTTGTTGTATTTTGTATTAGGGATTAAAATAGGCTAAACATGTTTGTTTATGGTTGATCAAATAATGCTTAACATATAAATACTACTTAGAATGGAAATATGGATAGTGGACTCGATAATTATAAGATTCTGAACAATAATTATTTTCCTGACGGTATTATACATCATATAGACATGTACAGTGCAAGTTTTAATACATGTTAATAAAAAGTATTTCATACAAAGTTATTTATTAATTACTGAGAAAATCATATTCAATGTAAATTCCAAATATCTCATATTAATGTTATTTAGAAGTGTAGCTAATAAGTTTATTTATCTCTTTATTTTTAAAGATGTTTAGTAGTGTTTATGGTACATAGAGATGTTTTACAATTTAGTGGGAATATTTTTTTATAAAATTGTATTTAATAGTAAAACATTAATAAATTATAAATTTAGTTAATTTATATATAATTATAGTGACAATTTTTAAACAAATTAGTAACCTGTGATATAATAGTTTTTTTGTTTTGTTTTCATTGCTTTATGGGTAAATTGACTAGTCAGTATGTTTGTGTTTTCAAGGGACACAATAGCTAATTTGCATAGTATAATTCACATTTTTAGTGCTTAAAACTATCATTCTTTTGAGGAAAAAAAACTATAATGATATGTTATAATTTAACGGTTAATAAATTTAGTTTAGATTATAAATAATCATAGTTAATTCAACAACTATTAAAAATCTTCATAGATTGTATATGTGAAGTGCTTAGTGGATAAAAAGACCAAGACAAAGTTGGAACATAGGCCTATCATTGTTCAACAAGTTATATTGTAAAAAATTATAATGGTATTTTATAATTTAACCCTTATTAAATTTAGTTTAGATTATAAATAACATTAATTCAACAACTATTAAAAATATATGAAACAATTAAAAACCTTCATAGATCGTATATGCAAGGTGCTTAGTGGATAAAATGACCAAGGCAAAATTGGAACATCGGTTTATCATTATTCAACTAGCTATATTTCTCTTAGATAGTTCATACATTTTTTTATATTGATGTAAAATAATCTAAAATTATTAAATATAATTAAAGGTTACAAAATATCTATATATTTATAGGTTTCTTTTTAATAGTAAACTATCCATTTAATTTAATTATGAAATATTTTTAGAAAGATATTTGTTTTATGTAATTATGAAATAATGTTGAATAGGTTTGTTTCTTTTTGCAATTTACTTATTATTATTTAATTGTCAAGGATTATTTTTCATTTATATCCTTGAGATATTTTTGCAATTTAATTTCATTATATTTAATTAATTATTTTTAGGATTAAATTGTAAAAATAATCTAAATTTAATCTTCAAATACTTTTGTATAAGTAGTTGAGTTTTACAAACAAAATGGATTAAATCAGAAGTTTTTCCAATTTCATTCTTGGCCAGATTGGCAAATCTCAAGAAAAATATGCCAAAGTAAGTAATTTTTATTGAAATTAGTTTAAGTTCATGATTTCATTATTTAGTCACTTATTTAATTATCAAGGATTACATTGCATTAATATCCTTGAAATATTATGCAATTTAATATCACTTATATTTAATTAATTATTCTTGAGAATAAATTATAAAAATAATCTAAATTTATTCTTAATATACCTTTGCATAAGTCACTATCAAGCAATTTGCTTTTTACCAAATTTACAAATATCAAGTAGAACATACCAAAATAGTTAAATTTTATTGAAATTCATTTAAATTCATCATAAAATAACAAAAATTTAAAAAAAGTTCATAGTAAAAAAATTAAAATAATAAAACCCTAAACCCTAAGACCTACTTGCTTTAAAAAAAAAACTTTTTCGGCAATTAAAATTAAATATTGTTGTGTTTCAATGTCAAACATGACAATGACATAAATATCACAATGACAGAAATATCAACACAAGTAGGATAGCCTTAAAAAAAAATATTAAAACTAATGCTATTAATTTAATAATATTTTTTTAATAATATCTTCCATTTCTATTTATTTGTTTTTAAATATTAATATTTTATTTATAAAATATATAAATTTTTAAATTATATAAATGTAAAACCCCTAGTATTATGTTTTTCAGGTTAGAAATTTGAACTTAAGTCCAAGAGGGGAGAGGACCCCAATGGACAATTATTGTGTGGATGTGGTTAGTTAATTATTTATGAAAAATAAATAAAATGTTGTGTGCACTATGACCAAATGAGATTTTTGAGATCACTTGCCTAATCCATGAGGTATGGAAAGAGGTTAATACTTTCCCCAAAATCTTTCAAAAAGCCTTGAAAGAATTTATTTCTAATTTAGAATTTTGAGGAAAAATCTAAATTTCCTCAATGATGAGGAAAGTAGTTGGGAAGAAGTAAAAAGCTGGAAAAGCACAAAGAAGCTTTAAAGTACCTAAATAAGGGAAGCGTAGGAAAACAGGAATAAGAGCATCCTGTAATTCTGGACGTAGAATTAGAAACAGGCTTTGGGGAGACCATAAGCTTAAATAAGCTACTCCAGAATAGATTGGGGTTGGTCTGTTCTAGGAGAGGATCTCATCTCGGTGGTGAGTTCTAGGAACAGAAGAACCTTAAGGTTGGGAGGACTGGTCATCAAAAGAACTGGTATGCACGCTAATTTTATGAACAGTTAAAATAGAGTTTGTTGTACAATATTGATAAATGTTGTAGATGTTATTTGAATTAAGTTCTAAGAATTGTTATTCCTTACATTTAACCAACTTGAATAGAAGAAATAAATCTTCTAAATTTCCATATAGTTGTAGGAATAGAACTCATGGGGAATATCAGCCAGAGTCTCTGAACCTGATATTGGTTTAAATCTGGAGATACATAATATCCCATGAATAATTAAAGTTTTAACTGTAATCTTCTTCTGAAATGAGCAGATATAGCTATGTATCTGAGCAGAGAAGTTAGGATAGTAGATGCAAAAGTAAGAATGTGTAAGTGACAACTATAAAATTTAGTATTTTATATGAAATCTGAGTTATAAATAATTTAAGTATTCTATATGAAAAATATTGGAGAACATAATTCAGTACAAGTAAACTCAAACATAAATCTGTAAATAAATTCCGTTTTATCAAACTAAGTATTAGAAAATTTTGCAATAGATCTAATGCTCTATATTTTTGGTTCTATTAACTGAATCCATTATAATACACCAATTCAGAAAATATGTATACACATTTTTCTGAATCAAGAAATAGATGAGAATAAGAATTATTGCATAGAAAGGAAGGAGCAAGCTAGTTATTAAACCTTTTTAGGGATATAAAATTGTAAACTATAAAGAGTTCAGTTGAGGGTTAAGTATACATAAAAAATTATTGATAGAAAATTGAGATTCATATAATATATTTTGGAACAAACCTTAACAGGTAAGGAATTTTACTCTCCTAAACAATAAATCCAAATGATATCAACTGATATGCTATGTGGAAGTACAATAAGCTACATTTTAAAAAATTATTTGAAGCAGAATTAAAATCACAGGTTTCCATATAGATTATCTTTGAGGAAAATAAGATTTAGAGTTACTGAAACTATTAACTCGAAACTCAATTGATATTATTCTACATTAGACATTTCATACCCATGGAAGAAAATAGGTGTATTGTATTTAATGAATAGGAAAGATATGGTTATCAAGAATTATTTATATTTATATATGCCATTTATAAAGTTGAAGGAAATAGACTGAATAGAACTGAAGTTATACAGTATGCATATATGGTATACCATTAAAAAAATTCGACAGTAAGATAAGTAATGAAAAAAGATCCGAACCCATGTTCGGAATTTAAAAGTTTAAAATGTCCATACCCCTATATTAATACTGAAAACCCATTAGTATATTAAGGTTTACATTGATAGCAATATACAGGTTGTTCGTGAAATTTATCCAAGAGAATATTTCACAAGTAAACTGAGACCACTAATCTCGATTTTATAATCTAGATGAAGAGGAGATAAAGTTTTTGAGAATGGAAAACCATGGATATACCAACCTGAAATCACAAAAAGGAGAATGATGTTCATTCGTCTCAGGAAGCCTAATGAAACGTATCACTTTCAGTAAAGCACGATGAAGGAAATCGGATAAGTGAAAAATGTTACCTGCAACCACGAGGAAAGAAATGTAAATCAACGAAATAGTTAAGATGTTATTATCATCACATGAAACAACATAGCGTGAATTGAATTGAAAAAAAAAGAGAAGTGAATTACCTACTACAATATTAACATTGTCGTCATCCAAAATCTTGTTCAAACAAATAAGCGAAAGAGAAGAGTTTATATATACCAAAAACGCAGGACAAATGAGGACCAAAAATGAATGAAGTAAGTCATCAAATGTTAAATCTATTACCTGCTAAGCAAGTGGCCGAGCGAAAAAGGGAATATCACTTATTCAAATCATCAGTCAGTAGTAACTGTTCGAGGAATTCAAGCTCAGAGAGCCATTGTAGAAAATCAAATGCCATTTAATAGTATCTTCGATAATGAACGAAATAAAATAGAGGAGAAATATCAAATCATTTTACAGAACGAAAGGGAAAACGAAAAAAAATAATAAAAATTCAAAGGTAACTCAAAATTAGAATCATGAAAAAATATTTCAAAAGAAAAAAAAAATTCTGAGGAAATTTAAAAACGTCGAGCTATAGATAGGGCAGATACATTTAAATCTTGAATTTGAGGAGAAGTTGAATTATACAGTTAACCATAACAAAACTTTCAGTACCTGAGACAAATTGAGAGGGCTTAGAGATGCGATCGAATCTCTTGGACGATCTATTGTGGACCCTTGGTGAAAATGATATATTGAAGGAAGACAGCACTGGAGGAGGCAACATTTTATTAAAAAAATGAAACCCTAATATCCTACCAGATCTTACCGTCCACGTGGAGACATTTGGTGAGATATGTCGGGATCGAGGGGAAATCCTCGGGCGAAGGGTAACGTATGAACCAAGTGAAAAAAACAATGAATGACAAGGTAGATTGAACGGAAAATATTATACATTAATGTCATCGTACTCATTCATATGGGATGTAGACATAAAAATGATAAAATAATCTTCCGAAAATTGTTTAAGTCTGATCACATAGATGAGCAGGATCGTAAGGATATGAGTGCCGTCGATTCCATTATGGATCAAACTTTCAATATGTACAAACAAAACATCCATGATAGCGTAAAAGAATCAACGCAGATTCCATTAAATGCCATATCACATAGTTAATGTACAACGATTCTTGCAATTATGATGATTGTTATCATAATAGGGAATCGAATGAATAAAATATATAATGTTTGGACTAAAGGTAAAGCGTATTGAAATGAATTCAATATATATATATATATATATATATATATATATATGAATGTATACATGGAATCCTTTTTATGGGTAGTGATTTCTATTTATAATTCAAATTCGTTCTTTCATCCTTATAAGAGATAGATATAAGAGTTGTATAAAGTAGATATATCAGTGTTGTGATATATGTACAACAATGGAGATGAAATTTGGACAATATAATAGTAATTGAATACAATGTATTTTGTGAGTAATAAAATATAATTATAATTAGAAACATACTTCATTGTGAGATAGAGGTCATTGAAAAATTGTAAATCCAATGATGAATGTGCCCATGGTATCATTACTGCATATAAAATTTTTTTTGAAGTGGTGTTTGAGGAGAGGCGTTAAAAATGATATCAAAGCTCAGTTTAGAAAAAAAACTGGGTTGTTGTTGTGCTCATTGTATAAATTAAATTTTGTTTTTGGAAAAAAAAAAAAAAAAAAAAAATTACTGATGTTGTTTTGTTTAGTGTACAAAGTACTGAAACTGAAAATTCAATGGCTGGAGGAGATGAAATTTATGTTCATCTAGGTGGGGGAGATAAAACACTAGATCCCAATTCTCCTTTGATGGCTATGCTTCACAGGTTGCAACGGGATATGGCCGAGCTAAGAAGCCAGAATGATAGTCTGTCATTAGCTAGTGAGGAGCAGGAAAAGCTGATAAGAGAACTGACTTCGCGAAACAGCCAAGAAGGTGAAGGTTACGGAAGGAGGAGGAAAGGCAAGTTCTCATATGATTCTAATGAAGATGACACTACTAGACATCAATCTAAACAGAAGAAGGAATTACAGGGGGAATTCCGAAAAATTAAACCTCCCTATGATGGAGAGAAGGAGGAAGATGCTAAGGCATGGTTGTTGAATATTATTAAGTATTTTCAGGTCTATGAATATGAAAGAAATCTCAAGGCCATATTAGCTATCTACCAGTTGCAAGGTAAGGCTACTTTGTGGTGGTTTGAGACAAAAATGGTTCATGCCATTGATGAAAAAAATAGTGACTTGGGAAGATTTTCAAGTCAAGTTTAAAAACTGTTATTTGAACAAATGCAATTATGATGATCAATCAAAGGAGTTTCATGAAATCAGATTGGGACAACTCACCATAGATGAGTTTGTCACCAGGTTTACAAATCTGTTAAGGTATGTTCCTTATATTCGTGAAGAGAAATCAAAGGTACAAAGGTTTTTGAACTGTTTTCCTACTGGGTACAAGGAGAAAATAGAATTTCATAATCCAAAAACTATGTACGAAGTGGTGAGGAAGGCTACATTGTGCTACCAGCAGTTTAAAGGAAAGAGTGAACATGGGAAAAGTTGGATAAACAAGGGTGAATTCAAAGGAAAGAAACAGAAACCAGCTTACTTGAAGAACTTTGGTAGGGATCATCAATGGAAGAAATTTAACAAACGAAAGGAAAGTCAAACTGCTCAGTCCCAAGTTGGTTCAAAACAAATAGATGGGGATGATAAAAAGGAAGGAATAGTTAAAATGCGGGAGCCTTTGAAATGTTGGGGTTGCAGAGAACCTCATCTGTTGCGGGACTTCCCACACAGAAATATTCAGATGATTCTGAGAGATAGAGAAGCTACCACTGTGAATGATATAGCCAGAAACATACCCACTATCAGTGTAGCCTTGGAGAACCAAAAAGCAGAACACCAGGCTACTATGGTAGAGATGGAAGGTATGATTTCTAACCAATTTGTTACAGTTTTAATTGATCCGGGTGCTTCTTTGAGTTACATTAGTCCACAAGTTGTAGAGAAATGCAATCTCAAGACTGCAAAATTTCAACATTCTTGGTTGGTCTAGTTAGCCACTGGCACCAAACGAAAATTAACTAATAAGTTACCTCAAACAAAAATTAAATTAAATGATTTTTAGACAGAAGTAAATTTAAACATTCTAACCTGAGGCTCATATGATTTTCTGATAGGAATGGACTGGTTAGAGGAAAGGCTATGATGAATTGTTGGATAAAACTCTGTATTTCATAGATGAGGAAGGGAGAACCGTTATACTCAACGGAAAACCAAAACCAATATCAGTAAGACAAATATCAGCTCTGCAATTAAAAAGGATAGCTAGAAAAGGATATCAGGTATATGTTGTATATGTTGAAGAATTAGGACAACAACCTGAAGAAAACTTGCTACACACTTTACCAGTGGTAAGATAATTTAAGGAATTTTTTCCAGATGAGATTCCTCATCTTCCCCCCAAAAAAGAGATTGATTTTTCAATCGATTTGGTGCCAGGAGCAACACCCGTTTCTAGAGCCCTTACCGGATGAGCCCCCTTGAACTCATGGATTTAAAAATGCAATTATAAGAATTGCTGGATAAAGGTTACATCAGACCGAGTGTATCTCCTTGGGGAGCACCGGTGTTTCTCGTGAAAAAGAAGGATGGAACCTTTAGAATGTGCATTGACTACCGTCAACTGAATACATTAACAATAAAAAACAGGTACCCATTGCCCAGAATAGATGAAATTTTTGATGAGGTGAGAGGGGCTTTAGTATTTTATAAGATTGATCTGAGGACCGATTATCACCAATTCAGAATTAAGGAGGAAGATATCAGTAAAAAAACTTTTCGAACCAGGTATGGTCACTACGAATTTGTATTCTTACCTTTTGGTTTGACAAATTCCCCTGCCACTTTTATGTGCCTAATGAACAACGTTTTGAACAAGTACTTAGATAAATTCGTACTAGTGTTCATAGACGATATTCTAGTTGATTCAAAGAGTGAGGTAGAACATAAGGAATACCTTAGAATTGTTTTACATACTCTTAAGGAGAATCAGTTATATGCCAAGTTTAGCAAATATGAATTTTATAAGGATAAAATTCAATATATGGGACATATCATTTCTGAACAAGGATTGGTTGTTGATCCTGAAAATATAAAAGCCATAAGAGAGTGGCCTGTGCCTACTGATGTATCAGTAGTAAGGTCATTTATGGGGATTGCAGGATATTATCGAAGGTTTGTAGAAATATTTTCTGCAAAAGCATACCCCAAAACTTCACTATAAAGGAAGGGTACTAAATTTGAGTGGACTATAAAATGCCAACATAGCTTTGAACAACTGAAATTAAAACTTACCACAACACCTATACTGAACATTGCAAATCCTGATAAAGAATTTGTCGTGTGTACGGATGCATGTAGAGAAGGGTTGGGAGGAGTTCTACTGCAAGAGAATTATGTTATTGCTTATGAATATAGAAAACTTAAGAAACATGAACATAATTACAGTGTATATGATCTAGAATTGGCTGCTGTAATTCATGCCTTGAAGATATGGCGACACTATCTTCTTGGAAAAAAATTTACACTGATGATAGATCATATCAGTCTCAAGTAATTTTTTTTCTTAAACAAATTTGAATGCTAGACAAGTCAGATGGCTTTCTTTTTTGAGTGAATTTGATATGGACTTAAAACATATCAAAGGGAAAGAAAACGAAATTGTTGATGCTCTAAGCAGAAATGCTTGCCAAAACATAAGAAACATGGGGAGTAGTGCTAGTTTTGACTTAGAAGAATTAGTTTAAAATGGTAGGAGATCAAGATCCCAATTATGAATATATACAATTGAAAATGATGAAAAAGGAAATGGCTGAATACACCCAAAACCAGAAAGGGTTGATCTGCTATAGAAACAGATTGTACATCGCCAATGTAGATTCTTTGAAAAAAGAAATCCTAGATGAATAACATAAAAAACCATATTCAGGACATCCTGGATATCATAAAATGCTAACAGCCTTGAAAAATAAATTGTTTTGGCCAGGAATGAAAAAGAATGTAGCCAACTATTTAGCTAGATGCATGGAATGTCAACTAGTCAAAGTTGAACATCAGCATCGAGCTAGTCTTTTAAATCCCTTGCCAATTGCAGAATGGAAATGGGACACTATTTATATAGATTTCATAACTGGGTTACCCAGAACCAAGTATCAGCATGACTTATTGATGGTAGTGGTAGATACTGTAACAAAGGCTGCACATTTAATACCTGTAAAATCTACTTTTGGGACAGCCCAAGTAGCCAATGTGTTCCTAAAAGAGATAGTAAGACTACACGAGGTCCCAGATATGATTATTTCAGATAGAGACGCTAAATTCACAGCCACCTTCTGGTGGGGGCATGGGCACTAAATTGAATTTTAGTACTATTTATCACCCTTAGACGGATGGTCAAACAGAGAGAACAAATAAGATTTTGGAGGATATGCTGAGAATGTATGTGATGGATAGGCCATCAAAATGGGAAGACTACTTACATTTAGTCAAATTTTCTTACAACAACAGCTATCAATCCTCCATGAAAATGAGTCCATTTGAAGCACTCTATGGAAGAAGGTGTCGTACTCCTTTAAGTTGGAGCTAACCTGAAGATAAGCTAGTACTGGGGCCAGATACTCTACAAGAAATGGAAAGGATTGTTAAACAAATACATAGAAACATCAAGTCAGCACAAGATCGACAGAAAAGCTATGCTGATAAGAAGAGAGTGCATCGAGAGTTCAAAGTGGGTGATCATGTGTATCTACGAATTAAACCCCAAAAGAGTACACTTTATGCTAGAAGCTGTGCAAAATTGGCTCCTAGATACTGTGGGCCTTTTGAGGTGTTAGAAAGGGTGGGACTAGTGGCTTATATACTGGCCTTACTGCCCCATGTTAAAGTTCATTATGTGTTTCATGTTTTGTTATTAAAAAGATATGTACATGATGCTTCTCACATTGTTGAATGGAATGTGATACAGGTGGAACCAGAAGGGGAGTTCCTTTGAGAGCCACTTCAAATTTAGAGCAGGAAGAAAATGAATTGAGAAATCGAACAGTAGCCAGAGTAAAGGTGCAGTGGAAGAAATTTATTGAAGAAGAAGTTACGTGGGAAAGATATGCTGAGATGATGGAAAAATATCCATATTTATTTTCAAAATAAACTCTAGTATTTAACTGTTAACATCGAGGACGATGTTTGTTTTCAGAGGGGGAATATGTAACACCCCTAGTTTTATGTTTTTCAAGTTAGACATTTGAACTTAAGTCCAAAAGGGGAGTGGACCCCAATGGACTATTATGGTCTAGATGTGGTTAATTAACTATTTATGAAAAATAAATAAAATGTTGTGTGCACTATGACCAAATGAGATTTTTGAGATCACTTGCTTAATCCATGAGGTATGGAAAGAGGTTAAGACTTTCCCCAAAATCTTTCAAAAAGCTTTGAAATAATTTATTTCTAATTTACATTTTTGAGGAAAAATCTAAATTTCCCAAATGATGAGGAAAGTAGCTAGGAAGAGGTAAAAAGCTGGAAAAGCAAAAAGAAGCTTTAAAGTCCCTAAATAAGGGAAGCCTAGGAAAACAGGAATAAAAGCATCCTATAATTCTGGACGCAGAATTAGAAACAGGCTTTGAGGAGAGCATAAGCTTAAATAAGCTACTCCAGAACAGATTAGGGTTGGTTTGTTCTAGGAGAGGATCTCACCTCGGGGGTGAGTTCTAGGGACAGAGGAACTCTAAGTTTGGGAGGACTGGTCATCAGAAGAACTAATATGCACACTAATTTTATGAACAGTTAAAATAGAGTTTGTTGTACAATATTGATAAATGTTGTAGATGTTATTTGAATTAAGTTCTGAGAATTGTTATTCCTTACATTTAACCAAATTAAATAGAAAAAATAAATCTTCTAAATTTCCATATAGTTGTAGGAATAGAACTCATGGGGAATATCAACCAGAGTCTCTAAACCTGATATTCGTTTAAATATGGAGATACATAATATTCCATGAATAATTAAAGTTGTAACTCTAATCTGCTTCTGAAATGAGTAGATATAGCTATGTATCTGACCAGAGAAGTTAGAATAGTAGATGCAAGAGTAAGAATGTGTAAGTGACAACTGTAAAATTTAGTATTTTATCTGAAATCTGAGTTATAAATCATTTAACTATTCTATATGAAAAATATTGGAGAACATAATTCAGTACAAGTGAACTGAAACTTAAATCTGTAAAGAAATTCCCTTTTATCAAACTAAGTTTTAGAAATTTTTGCAATAGATCTAATGCTCTATATTGCTGGTTCTATTAACTAAATCCATTATAATACACGAATTCAGAAAATATGTATACACATTTTTCTGAATCCAGAAATAGATGAGAATAAGAATTATTGCATACAAGGAAGGAGCATGCAAGTTATTAAACCCTTTTAGCGATATAAAATTGTAAACTATAAATAGTTTAGTTGAGGGTTAAGTATACATCAAAACTTATTGATAAAAAATTGAGATTCATATAATATATTTTGGAACAAACCTTAACAGGTAAGGAAGTTTATTCTCCTAAACAGTAAATCCAAATGATATTGACTGATATGTTATGTGAAAGTAGAATAAGCTATATTTTATAAATTTATTTGAAGAAAAATTAAAATCACAGGTTTCTATATAGATTGTCTTTGAGGAAAACAAGAGTTAGAGTTACTGAAACTATTAACTCGAAACTCATTTGATATTATTCTACATTAGACATTTCATACCAATGGAAGAAAATAGGTGTGCTTTATTTAATGAATAGGAAAGATATGGTTATCAAGAATTATGTATATGTATATATATGCCATTTATAAAGTTGAAGAAAATAGAGTGAATAGAATTGGAATTATACAGTATTCATATATGGTATACCATTAATAAAATTCGATAGTAAGATAAGTAATCTAAACAGATCTGAACCCATGTTGGAAATTTAAAAGTTTAAAATTTCCATACCCCTATACTAATACTGCAAACCCATTAGTATATTAAGTTTTACATTGATAGCAATATATAGGTCGTTAATGAAATTTATCCAAGAAAATATTTCACAAGTAAAATAAGATAACTACTCTCAATTTAATAATCTAGATGAAGAGGAGATCACATTTCTAAGAATGGAAAACCATGGATATCCAACCTAAAATCACAAAAAGGAGAACAATGTTCATTCATCTTAGGAACCCTAATGAAACGTATCACTTTTAGTAAAGCACGATGTAGGAAATCAGATAAGTGAAAGATCTTACTTGCAACCACAAGGAAAACAACATAAATCAACGAAAGAGTTGAGACGTTATTATCATCACCGGAAACAAAATATCGTGAATCGAATTGAAAAAAAAGAGAAATGAATTACCTACTACAATCTTAACATTGTCTTCTTCCCAAATCCTGTTCAAACAAATCAGCAAAAGAGAAGAGTTTATATATACCCAAAACACAGGACAAATGAGGACCAAAAACGAATGAAGTAAGTCATCAAATGTTAAATCTATTACCTGCTAAACAAGTGGTCGAGCGAAAAAGGGAATATCACTTCTTCAACTCGTCAGTCAATAGTAACTAATCAAGGAATTCAAGCTCAGAGATCCATTGTAGCAAATCGAGTACCATTGAAGAGTATCTTCGATAATGAATGAAATAAAACAGAGGAGAAATATCAAATTGTTTTGCAAAATGAAAGGGAAAACGAAAAAGAATAATAAAAATTCAAAGCTAACTCATAATAGGAATCACGACAAAATATTTCAAAACAAAAAAGTGTCTGAGGCAATTTAAAAATCTCGAGCTATAGATAGCGCAGATACATTTAAATCTCGAATTTTAGAAGTCGAATTATACAACTAACCATAAAAAAACTTTCAGTACCTGAGACAAATCAAGCAGGCATAGAGACGCGATCAAATCTCTTGGATGATCTATTGTGAAACCTTGGTGAAAATGATATCTGGAAAGAAGAAAGCCCTGGAGGAGTGAACATTTTATTAAAAAAAACAAAACCCTAATATCCTACTAGATCTTACCGTCCACATGGAGACATCTGGTGAGATAAGTGCGGATCGAGGTGAAATCCTCTGGTGAAGGGTAACGTATGAACCAAGTGAACAAAAATGATGAATGACAAGGTAGATCGAATGGAAAAGATTATACATTGATGTCATTGTACTCATTCACATGGGATTTGGACATAAAAATGATAAAATAATCTTCCTAAAATCATTTAAGTCTAATCACACAAATGAGCAGGATCGTAAGGATACGAGTTTCGTCGATTCCATTATGGATCAACCTTTCAATATGTACAAACAAACCATCCATGATAGCGTAAACAAAGAAATACAGAGTCCATTAATTGCCATATCACATGGTTAATGTACAACGATTCTTGTAATTATGATGATTGTTATCATAATAGGGAATCAAATGAATAAAATATATAATGTTCGGACTAAAGGTAAAGCGTATTAAACTGAAATCAATATCTATATATGAATGTATACATGGAATCGTTTTTATGGGTAGTGATTTCAATTTATAATTCAAATTCATTTTTTCATCCTTATAAGAGGTAGATATAATAGTTGTATAAAGTAGATATATCAATGTTGTGATATATGTACAACCATGGAGATCAAATTTGAACAATATAATAGTAATTGAATACAATATGTTTTGTGAGTAATAAAATATAATTATAATTATAAACATACTTCATTGTGAGATAGAGGTCATTGAAAAATTGTAAATCCAATGATGAATGTGCCCATGGGATCATTACTGCATAGAAAAAAAAATTTGAAGTGGTGTTTGAGGAGAGGCATTACAATACATCTATAAACCGTTATAATAAATAATAATATATAAAATCTATCATTCAAACTTTTGAGTATGTACAACTTAAACAGGCATTTTATTTCTAAAATTTTAACGCTCTATCTTTGTCAAACTTTGAAAGAGTGCAAATACAAACACCAACCGAGTTAGCTCCTTGCTTTAGGATTATACTCGCCTAACTATTAAACACATACTTCGTGATGCATTTGTTACTCGTGATGAGAGAGCTTGTACTCCTTACCAAGAGCCTTAGAGCTCCTTTCTCCATCACTACCTCCTTACTAATTATCTTTGAAATTTCATAAACAAATATTATTTATCTTTTTTTTTTCAATTTAGTTTTAATAATATTTTTTTCCTTCGTTGTTGTGTCTTAAAGATGGTAGATTGTTTACTAAAATGTTAGTAATTTGAAAAAACTACATTGGTTCTTAAAAAGGACTTGCTTCAATTTGTATGAATTGCCTAAATTAGATTGCAATAAGATCAATTAAAAAATTCCAAAATTTATAGAAGGCTCTACCTTAAGAGAAATTGTCGAAAGCATATCATTATTTTCACATATTATCTTGGAGCAACTCAACAACATTAGGTGGCCACATAGTAATAGCACAAGTTCAGTGTACTAATATGTCATAGTTGAATTGAATATTATGTGTAGGAAGAGGTAATTTGGAAGAATGGAATAAAGTCCAAACTTTAGCATATGAAGCTTCGACACACAAGGAAACATGCTCGCATCCACGACTTCAAGTCATGTGAATGGACATGATGTAGGACCACTCCTTGCTACACCTTTTTAACTTCTCTTTGGTTGAATACTTTCTCCTAAATATATGTAATTCAACTTCATTCTCTTCCACTTATTTAGAGTGCTTATCCCTTTGGTTTATAATATTAAACCCTTAGGTTTATTAGTTCTTTTGGTTTATAATATTAATAATCCCTTGGGTTAATTATTGGTGTTTATTAATTTCTTCAACTTGAGTATTTTTTTATTGTTTTTATTGATCCTTCGACTTTATTAATCACTTGAGTTTATTAATAATTTTTGTTTCTAATATTAACTTTTTGGGTTTATAATATTAATAATCTCTTCGGTTTATTGACGTTATTTTTTTATAATATTAATAGTGGCTTTGGTTTATTGATGTTTTATGTTTATAATATTAATATTTCACTGTATTTGTTGATCCATTGGGTTTATAACATTGATTACTTAATTTTTTGGATTCTTTCAGTTCGTAATATTATTCCCTTCAGTTTATTAAATCTAAATATTGGGGTTTAAATATTAGTCCTAGAGTTTAATATTAATGCATTGTCCAAGTTCGCATTATGAAAAACATTGGCTCAATATGAAAATCAACCATGGGAAACCATTTTTAATTAGCGTTAGCCATAGTCGATCAATGTCATCCATGAGCAAATGTCACATTCTTACAAATATTGTTTCAATATGAAAATCACCCATGGCCAACCATGGTCATAGTTGGTCCAACGTCGCATTGTAACAACAATTGTCTCAATGTTTAAATCAAGCATGAAAAACCATGTTTCTTCCCCTCGGTTTATAATATTAATATTCATGTCACTTTATCAATGATTTTTGTTTAAAAAATTGATTCCTAAGATTTATTAATCTCTTTATTAATCATGTGAGTTTCTCATTCATTTTCATTTAAAATATTTATTCCTAGCCTTTACTAATCTTTTTTGTTTTTATATGTATCCCTTGGCCTTGTTGATCTCTTATGTTTTTAATATTTCTCCCTTGGGTTCCCCAATTCCTTTGGTTTTATAATATTAAACCATTACGTTTATTAGTTCTTTTGGTTTATGGTATGAATAATTCCTTGGGTTAATTATTAGTGTTTATTAATTTCTTCAAATTGAGTATTTTTTTATTAATTTTATTGATCATTCGACTTTATTAATCACTTGAGTTTATTAATAATTTTTGTTTCTAGTACCAATTTGTTGGGTTTATAATATTAATAATCCCTTCAGTTTATTGATCTTCTTTTTTTATAATATTAATAGTCTCTTTGCTTTATTGATGTTTTGTGTTTATAATATTAATATTTCAATGTATTTGTTGATCCATTGGGTTTATAACATTGATTCTTTAATTTTTTGGATTCTTTTGGTTCGTAATATTATTCTCTTCAGTTTATTAAATAAAAATATTTGGGTTTAAATATTTGTCCTAGAGTTTAATATTAATGCATTGTCCAATTTCACATTATGAAAAACACTGACTCGATATGAAAATCAAGCATGGGAAACCATTGTTAATTAGCATTAGCTATAGTCGATCAGTCTCATCCATGATCAAATGTCACATTTTGACAAATATTATCTCAAAATGAAAGTCACACATGGCCAACCATGGTCATTGTTGGTCCAACGTCGTATTGTGACAAAAATTGTCTCAATGTTTAAATCAAGCATGGTAAACCATGTTTATTCGCCTTAGTTTATAATATTAATAATAATTTCACTTTATCAATGATTTTTATTTAAAAGTTTGATTCCTAAGATTTATTAATGTCTTTATTAATCATGTGAGTTTCCCATTCATTCGCATTTAAAATATTTATTCGTAGCCTTTACTAATCTTTTTTGTTTTTTATATGTATCCGTTCACCTTGTTGTTCTCTTATGTTTTTAATATTTATCCCTTGGGTTCCAAAATTCCTTTGGTTTATAATATTAAACCTTTGGGTTTATTAGTTCTTTTGGTTTATAATATTAATAATCCCTTATGTTTAATAATTAGTTGATTTTAAAATTAATATTGATTTTTATGGTTTATTAATATCTTAGGTTTTTGAATTTAAAATATTTATTCTTAGGGTTTTTTACTTTCTTTTGTTTTTAATATTGATCCCTTGGCTTTATTGATTCCTTAATTTTTTGGATTCTTTCGATTCGTAATATTATTTCCTTCAGTCTATTAAATCCAAATATTGGGGTTTAAATATTAGTCCTAGAGTTTAATACTAATGCACTGTCCAATTTCACATTATGAAAAAAACTCACTCAACATGAAAATCATCCATGGGAAACCATTGTTAATTAGCATTAGCCATAGTCTACCAATGTCATCCATGATCAAATGTCGCACTCTGAAAAACATTGTCTCAATGTTTAAATCAAGTATGATAAACCATGTTTATTCCCCTTGGTTTATAATATTAATAATCGTATGACTTTACCAATTATTTTTATTTAAAATATTGATTCCTAAGATTTATTAATCTCTTTATTAATCATGTGAGTTTCTCAGTCATTTGTATTTAAAATATTTATTCCTAGCCTTTACTAATTTTTTTTGTTTTTTATACGTATCCTTGGCCTTGTTGATCTCTTATGTTTTTAATATTTTTCGCTTGGGTTCTCCAATTCCTTTGGTTTATAATATTAAACCCTTGGGTTTATTAGTTCTTTTGGTTTATAATATTAATAATCCCTTGTGTTTAATAATTAGTTGATTTTAAATATTGATTCTTATGGTTTATTAATTTCTTAGATTTTGAATTTAAAATATTTATTCTAAGGGTTTTTTACTCTCTTGTGTTTTTAATATTGATCCCTTGGCCTTATTGATAACTTATGTTTTTAATAATTTTCCCTTGGGTTCACCAATTCCTTTGGTTTATAATATTAAACCCTTGGGTTTATTATTTCTTTTGGTTTATATTATTAATATTCCCCTGGGTTTATTAATCCATTGAGCATAAAATATTAAATACTATCGTTTATTAAATTCTTAGGTTTTGGGTTTCAACTATGTTAATTTCAATGTTATTTTTTTGGTTTCACTCATGGCGGAATTTAATGTCACTTTAGTTTATTAATTCAATCGGTTTATAATATTAACAATCAATAAGGTTGATTGCACTTGAGGTTTATCATAATAATAATCACGTGACTTTAAAATTCCTCTCTATTTAAAATATTGGGTTGTATTCTTTATTAATCTATTGTGTTTTTAATATTGTTCCCTTCGCCTTATTGGTCCCTTACGTTATTAATAGTTTTCCCTTGGGTTCACCAATTCCTTTGGTTTTTAATATTAAACCCTTGAGTTATTAGTTCTTTTGGTTTATAATATGAATAATACGTTGGGTTAATTATTAGTGTTTATTAATTTCCTTGGTTTTTATATTTTTTTTAATTAATTTTATTGCTCCTTCAACTTTATGTTATAATTTTTATTTCTAATACTATTTTTTTAGGTAATATTTTTCCCTTGGGTTCACCAATTCTTTTGGTTTATAATATTAAACCCTTGGGCATACTAGTTCTTTTGGTTTATAATATGAATAATCCCTTGCGTTAATTATTAGTGTTTATTAATTTCTTCAACTTGAGTATTTTTTTTTATTAATTCTATTGATTCTTTGTCTTTTTGGTCCCTTAAGTTATTAATATTTTTCCCTTTGGTTCACCAATTCCTTTGGTTTATAATATTAAATGCTTGGGTTATTATTTATTTTGGTTTATAATATGAGTAATATGTTGGGTTAATTATTAACGTTTATTAATTTCTTAGGTTTTTATATTTTTTTTATTAATTTTATTGATCCTTCGACTTTATTAATCACTTGAGTTTATTAATAATTTTTATTTATATTACTATTTTGTTGGGTAATATTTTTCCCTTGGGTTCACCAATTCCTTTGGTTTATAATATTAAACCCTTGGGTTTATTAGTTCTTTTGGTTTATAATATGAATAATCCCTTGGGTTAATTATTAGTGTTTATTAATTTCTTCAGCTTGAGTGTACTTTTATTAATTTTATTGATCCTTTGCGTTATTGGTCACTTCAGTTATTAATATTTTTCCCTTGGGTTCACCAATTCCTTTGGTTTCTAATATTAAAATGTTGGGTTTTTAGTTATTTTGGTTTATAATATGAATAATACGTTGGGTTAATTATTAGTTTTTATTATTTTTTTTGGTTTTTATATTTTTTTATTAATTTTATTGATCCTTCGACTTTATTAATCACTTGAGTTTATTAATAATTTTTATTTCTAATACTATTTTGTTGGGTAATATTTTTCCCTTGGGTTCACCAATTCTGTTGGTTTATTGATGTTCTTTTCTTATAATATGAATATTCCCTTTGGTTTATTGATTTTTTGTGATTATAATACTAACATTTCACTATATTTGTTGATCCATTTGGTTTATAACATTGATTCCTTAATTTTTCAGATTCTTTCGGTTTGTAATATTATTCCCTTCAGTTTATAAAATCCAAATATTAAGGTTTAAATATTAGTCCTAGAGTTTAATACTAATTCATTGTCCAATTTCACATTATGAAAAACACTTACTAAATATGAAAATGAAGCATGGGAAACCATTGTTAATTAGCGTTAGCCATAGTCGATCAATCTCATCCAAGATCAAATTTCACATTCTGACAAATATTTTTTCAATATGAAAATCACGCATGGCCAACCATGGTCATAGTTGGTCCAACGTCACATTGTGACAACAATTGTCTCAACGTTTAAATCAAGCATGGTAAACCATGTTTATTCCCCTCGGTCTAGAATATTAATAATCATTTCAATTTATCAATGATTTTTATTTAAAAAATTGATTCCTAATATTTATTAATCTCTTTATTAATCATAGGAGTTTCTCATTCATTTGCATTTAAAATATTTATTCACAGCCTTTACTAATCTTTTTTGTTTTTTATATGTATCCCTTCGCCTTGTTGATCTCTTATGTTTTTAATATTTTTCCCTTGGGTTCCCCAATTCTTTTGCTTTATAATATTAAACCCTTGGGTTGATTAGCTCTTTTGGTTTATAATATTAATAATCCCTTTTGTTTAATAATTAGTTGATTTTAAAATTAATATTGATTCTTATGGTTTATTAATTTCTTAGGTTTTTGAATTTAAAATATTTATTCTTAATATTTGTTACTCTCTTCTATTTTTAATATTTCTCCCTTCGCCTTATTGATTCCTTAATTTTTAGGATTCTTTCAATTCGTAATATTATTCCCTTCAGTTTATTAAATCCAAATATTGAGGTTGAAATATTATTCCTAGAGTTTAATACTAATGCATTGTCCAATTTCACATTATGAAAAACACTCACTCAACATGAAAATCAACCATGGGAAACCATTGTTAATTAGCATTAGCCATAGTCAACCAATGTCATCCATGATCAAATGTCGCATTCTAAAAAACATTGTCTCAATGTTTAAATCAAGTATGGTAAACCATGTTTATTCCCCTTGGTTTATAATATTAATAGTCGTATGACTTTACCAATTATTTTTATTTAAAATATTGATTCGTAAGATTTATTAATCTCTTTATTAATCATGTGAGTTTCTCAGTCATTTATATTTAAAGTATTTATTCCTAACCTTTACTAATTTTTTTTGTTTTTTATACGTATCCTTGGCCTTGTTGATCTCTTACGTTTTTAATATTTTTCCCTTGGGTTCTCCAATTCCTCTGGTTTATAATATTAAACCCTTGGGTTTATTAGTTATTTTGGTTTATAATATTAATAATCCCTTGTGTTTAATAATTAGTTGATTTTAAATATTGATTCTTATGGTTTATTAATTTCTTAGATTTTGAATTTAAAATATTTATTCTAAGGGTTTGTTACTCTCTTGTGTTTTTAATATTGATCCCTTGGCCTTATTGATAACTTATGTTTTTAATAATTTTCCCTTGGGTTCACCAATTCCTTTGGTTTATAATATTAAACCCTTGGGTTTATTATTTCTTTTGGTTTATATTATTAATATTCCCTTGGGTTTATTAATCCCTTGAGCTTAAAATATTAAATACTATCGTTTATTAAATTCTTAGGTTTTGGGTTTAAAATATGTTAATTTCAATGTTATTTTTTTGGTTTCACTCATGGCAGAATTTAATATCACTTTAGTTTATCAATTCAATCAGTTTATAATATTAACAATCAAAAAGGTTGATTGCACTTGAGGTTTATCATAATAATAATCACCTGACTTTAAAATTCCTCTCTATTTAAAATATTGCGTTGTATTCTTTATTAATCTGTTGTGTTTTTAATATTGTTCCATTCGCCTTATTGGTCCCTTACGTTATTAATATTTTTCCCTTGGGATCACCAACTCCTTTGATTTCTAATATTAAACCCGTGGGTTATTAGTTCTTTTGGTTTATAATATGAATAATAAGTTGGGTTAATTATTAGTGTTTATTAATTTTTTTGGTTTTTATATATTTTTTAATTAATTTTATTGATCGTTCAACTTTATATTATAATTTTTATTTCTAATACTATTTTGTTGGGTAATATTTTTCCCTTGGGTTCACCAATTCTTTTGGTTTATAATATGAATAATCCCTTGCGTTAATTATTAGTGTTTATTAATTTCTTCAACTTGAGTATTTTTTTTATTAATTCTATTGATTCTTTTCCTTATTGGTCCCTTAGGTTATTAATATTTTTCCCTTCGGTTCACCAATTCCTTTGGTTTGTAATATTAAATGCTTGGGTTATTAGTTATTTTGGTTTATAATATGAGTAATACATTGGGTTAATTATTAATGTTTACTAATTTCTTAGGTTTTTATATTTTTTTTTTATTAATTTTATTGATCCTTCGACTTTATTAATCACTTGAGTTTATTAATAATTTTTATTTCTATTACTATTTTGTTGGGTAATATTTTTCCCTTGGGTTCACCAATTCCTTTGGTTTATAATATTAAACCCTTGGGTTTATTAGTTCTTTTGGTTTATAATATGAATAATCCCTTGGGTTAATTATTAGTGTTTATTAATTTCTTCAACTTGAGTATTTTTTTATTAATTTTATTGATCCTTTGCCTTATTGGTCCCTTAGGTTATTAATATTTTTCCCTTGGGTTCACCAATTCCTTTGGTTTCTAATATTAAACCCTTGGGTTATTATTTCTTTTGGTTTATAATATGAATAATACGTTGGGTTAATTATTAGTGTTTATTAATTTCTTTGGTTTTCATATTTTTTTTATTAATTTTATTGATCCTTCGACTTTATTAATCACTTGAGTTTATTAATACTGTTTATTTCTAATACTATTTTTTTTTGGGTAGTATTTTTTCCCTTGGGTTCACCAATTCCTTTGAATTTTAATATTAAACCCTTGGGTTTATTATTTCTTTTGGTTTATAATATGAATAATCCCTTGGGTTAATTATTAGTGTTTATTAATTTCTTCCACTTGAGTATTTTTTTATTAATTTTATTGATTCTTTGCCTTATTGGTCCCTTAGGTTATTAATATTTTTCCCTTGGGTTCACCAATTACTTTGGTTTCTAATATTAAACCCTTGGGTTATTATTTTTTTGGTTTATAATATGAATAATATGTTGGGTTAATTATTAGTGTTTATTAATTTCTTTGGTTTTTATATTTTTTTAAAATTAATTTTATTGATCTTTCGACTTAATCACTTGAGTTTATTAATAATTTTTATTTATAATACTATTTTGTTGGGTAATATTTGTCCCTTTGGGTTTGCCAATTCCTTTGGTTTATAATACTAAACCTTTGGCTTTATTAGTTCTTTTGGTTTATAATATGAATAATCCCTTGGGTTAATTATTAGTGTTTATTAATTTCTTCAACTCGAGTATTTTTTTATTAATTTTATTGATCCTTCGCCTTATTGGTCCCTTAGGTTACTAATATTTTTCCTCGGGTTTAGTTCTTTTGGTTTATAATATGAATAATAATATGGTCAACATTAATAGTGTTTATTAATTCTTTTGGTTTTTATATTTTTTATTAATTTTGTTTTAACTTAGTTAATCACTTGAGTTGTTATTTAATTTTTATTTAATACATTTTTTTTGGCTCCTATTTTTTCTCAGACGCAGGACTAGCCTGCATTTCCCAGGATCACATTTCCAAAGCATATCAAAACACAATTCAATCACTTGTTGAGAAAATCACCTTCTTGGCAAAGTCAACTTCTTTTTGGAGCTTCTATTCAATAAATCCAACACTCTACTCTTCATAAGATTGGACTCATCTGCAATTAGCTTTAGAGCTCTTACAAAAGTCTTATAAAAGAGTTTAACAAATCATCACTAGATTTAAACTCCAAGCTTTAATGATAAAAAAAATCCCAACACTTCTCATGGCATGAGAAGTTCCAATAATGTGATCTTATGGTTATAAAGCCAATACCGTTCAAACACTTTATATCAAAGTTTCCATATATTTATGGCAGATTCATATATTAAAATTTATTTTCAATCCAATGAATTTTCGAATGCTTCAATCACTAAAAACTTGGACCTCGTCCTCCCTTTATCCCTCGAATTGAATTTTCACATTCTCCCACATCAACATTAATATCTCTATTTTTTACAAAACCCAATGTAATGGTTCAACGCAAAAATTCTTACCATTCGTACCCAGGCTTCTTCTATCTCCTGAGGGGCGTTATCCAAAGCTTCATTCGCAATTTTCTGCAATTCTCAACAAACAAATTACCTTATCGAATTCTCATTGCTGCTTTTACACATTCAATTCCATTCGACTCATAACAAATTTGAATCCAGCGTTCAACATAACTGAGTCAAATCATCATGCAGTTAATCTCAACAACAACAGACTTACCATTTCCTGGCTAGCACATAAACCATTACAACAAACCCCATGCATTTACATTCACATGTGCTAGATGAAAAGAAGGCGCCCTTACTTATGCAAATTCGACCAGAATTCAAAATGCCAAATAATAATATGACACTTTTCTCTTCACAATCCAGAACATGTCTCCTATTCAGCGCTCTGACAAAACCTTCAATCGATTCTGGATTGTCAGATTAGAAAATAATCTGCGTCCTTTTAAAACAACCTGAATCGATTCTCACATCGTGGTGATTCCATTCCACTGTTTTATTCTGCTCAAACCAACAGCTTTCGAATTCTACGATCTTTTCTGAATGTAACTGTTCAAGATCTATTAAAATTCATAATGAATACTGCATTGACATTTAACTAGAAATCAATTACTCTGCAAAACATTTCACCATAGTTTCAACGCACTAGACTAATAGCAATATCTGCTATCGATCACTTTAGAATTTCACAATCCTGCAATTCTCAAATATTAGCGCCATAACCCAATTCTTATTGTAAAATCCTCGCTCGAGTCATCTCTTAACACGGGTTTTTTTTATTCCTGTTATTACAACCACTCCTTTAAATGCTACCCATAGAACTGCAAATTACTTGCGCTGTGGTAAATAGATGATCGACTCGACTTCAGAAACTAATATATAACAGCGTCCAACTAATTGCAATCTAACACATTCATATAACAGCGTTCAGATGAACCATCAACATTTTGTACCATTTTAGGCTTTTGATCCAACGCCTTCTTACACTCAATAGTTTTGTGTTATAGTTCTGACATTATTAACATCGATTATTCAAATCAATATGCCAGTCCTTGCAAAGTTCAATTCATTCAATCGTGTTTGAGTTCATAAACACATCCATTTAAATTGCGCATAATATTCAACTCCCAGTTTTCAAGAAATTAATAAGAAACAAATATATAATCCAAGTCAACCAATACCAAACTACTTACAAACTCGTTATGGCCTCGATACCCGGTGACATGGCCCTCTACAAACTGCCCGAAGGCTTTCAAGGAGAATCCTTGCTCACTTCTCACACTCACACACACAATTTCAATGTCCTTTTCTCTCAAACCCCTTCCTACTTATACAATTTTAAAAATCATTTAATTAAATGCTCAATCCCTTAAAATCCTCAACAAACCCCTAAATTTCTCAACATCCCTAAAGGATAGGTTTTTATCCCTAAAATCCTTCAATTTATTAAATCTCCTCATATCCTTTTATTAATAAAAAGATATTTACATAAATCCTCACCTTCTCCTATTTAATTCAAATTAATTAATAAAATATTAAAAATCATCACACCCCATATTTACAAATTAATATTATCACACCCCATATTTAAAAATGGAGAAAAAGGTCTTGATGCTCCTGCATCAGACTCCCCATGTAAGAAAATTTATGACCACCTGGTCATAAGTCTGGATATCTCCTCCTAGATCCCAAATTTTATTTTGTAATCTTTCCGTGCTTGTTGATTGCTTCAATGATGTTGTCATCTACTGTTGTCTTCCAGGTTTCCATATTTTGTGTTGTAGTGCTCCACCTGCTCTGCTCTTGCAATCCTTCACTGTCATTCTCTTGTTGTCGTTCCTTTTCTTTCTTTCGGCTGTCTTTCTCTGGGATGTTTTTACCATTAACCTCCTTATCAACTCAATTTCTCTGTCCAGTATGTCCTCTGTCTGCTGATTGTTTCCATCCCTTGATTGTTGAACTCTCATTCTTGCTTGCTCTTCACTTGTTTTGATCACCTTTTCTGCTGCTGCTACTATAAATGTCGTCTCACATGTTGCTCTAGCTGTCAATATGAATGTTGCGGCCTCCCAATCTTCCTTTCCCTCTGCAACATTCCTTTGCTTGTCACCTGCAATTTTATCTGCAATTTCTTCTTGATTATCATTTATGACAACTGCTTTGTCATCCTTCTTCAGCAATCTCTCCTTAACATCCTTCAGTAGATGTTCTTCCTCTTCTTCTTTCATTTGGCTATCCACCTGTGCCAAATATGTTCCAGCGTCTGCAACAACATCTTCAATCATAAGACAATCATTATAATAAAAAAAATAAGGCCTCTGTACCTCTTTTTCCTTTAGCAACACTTCAGTATGTTGCGTTGATTTCTCTTCTTCTGTCAGCATATCAGTATGCTGATCCAAACTCAAAGAACTCTTGAGACTGTCAGCTAGTCTCCCCTTCTCATCAGCTATTTCAATGATGTCTTCCAGCATTTGTCCACTGTAGTGAACTGGTTCTTTCCCAGCCTCTTTATCATATTCTGCTTCAAAACTTTCATCTTCTGGAAGGCACTCTTTCACATCTTTAACAACTTCAAAAGACTGCCTATCTTCTTCCAAACCCGCAATCACACACAAATCATTAGTTTTAAAATCACAAGACCTTACGGTCTTATTTGATGCTTCAGTCATCAAATCTTCCGGCTGCTTTGAATCATTCATATGATTCAACTCCTCTAGCTCTTCATCACTTTCAAAAAGTAATGGTCCACTCTCTGGGTAACATATCGAAACTTCAACATCTTCTTCAGCATCTTCCTTTTGCTGTAGCTCAACTGTTTCGAGCTTCTCTATCCTCTGTCTGGCATCAATAACCTGTTCAAGTTCCCTTAGTTCCTTTATCAACTGCAAATTCACCTGATGATTCCACTTCTTTTGTAGCCTCTGCCATCTCAACTTCTTTCTCATAACATAACCATGCTTCTGGTCTTCCTCATTTCTTTGCAACATCTCCATTAACACCTCAAGCTGAACTGCTATCTCAGCCTTCTCCCTCTCATATTCCTCTTTGCTTAACTGTCTCTGTATGCCAACTGCCTTGGCATCCTTTCCCTTTTGTCTTCTGCTGTGGTTTATTTCAGAACCTCTGTGACGACTGTCACTAGTCATCATCATTTCCATCTCTATGAGTCCCTCACTCACTTTTCTATGAGTTGCACTAAAGCCTCTTCAGCAACAAGTCCTGTCCTACCGCCACTTACCTCACTAAGCTCTCCTCACTCAGTCTTTTGGCAAGCAATTGGTTCTCTCTCTGGAACCTCCTTTGAGCACTTCTCTTTGCTCTTCCTGGCTTCAACTCATCTGCCTGTTCACCACTATCTTCCTTATCCAATCTCTATTGGATTTCCTCAAGGTTCTGCCACATCTATGTTTTCATTTAGAAACTTTCACTAGCTTCCTTCATCTGTTAGTAATTGCCTTTTGGGAGTTGCAATAACACTTTAATGCAAAGACTACAATCTTCAAATTCAAATGAAACCCAAATTATCTTACCTTCAAGATCTTGGTCTGATCTTGTCCTTCCATTCACCTGCACTTCAATCTCATTATTCCTGCAATTCTGTCCAGCAAATCTTTATGCTTCCTCTGCACAAATTCACTGTCAATCAGATTTTTAGAATCTGATCCTTTCTTCCAATCTTCTGGCTTGATCTGGAAAACTTTAGCTGTGAGCAACAATTTCTTCTTTGCTGCAACCATCAATCCTCAATCTGTTTCTTGTCAGTAAACTCAAATCAAAATTAAACAAACCAATACCTGCACGATTCTTCATTCCTTCAGCTGTACTCTGGTTGCTTGTCTTTCAGATTAGAATCTGATCTCCTTTACCTGCATTCTGTTCACTTGCAATTTATATGCTGCATTTCAGATTTAAAATCTGATCTTCATCATTCATCACACATTCAGAAATATATTTCAATTCAACAGAGCCAAGCTCTGATACCAAAAATGACGTAGGACTAGCCTGCATTTCCCAGGATCACATTTCCAAAGCATATCAAAAATCAATTCAATCACTTGTTGGGAAAATCACCTTCTTCTTGGCAAAGTCAACTGATTTTGGAAGCTTCTATTCAATAAACCCAACACTCTACTCTTCATAAGATTGGACTCATCTGTAATTAGCTTTAGAGCTCTTCAAAAGTCTTATAAAAGAGTTTAACAAATCATCACTAGATTTAACTCCAAGCTTTAATAAAATAAAATCCCAATACTTCTCATGAGAAGTTCCAATAATGTGATCTTATGGCTATGAACCCAATACCGTTCAAACACTTTATATATTTATGGCAGATTCATATATTAAAATTCATTTCCAATCTAATGAATTTTCGAATGCCTCAATCACTAAAACTTGGACCTCATCCTCCCTTTATCCCTTAGAATTGAATTGTCACATTCTCCCACATCAATATTAACATCTGCCATTTTTTACAAAACCCAATGTAATGGTTCAACGCAGAAATTTTTTTACCATTCGTACCCAGGCTTCTTCTTTCTCCCTAGGAGCGTTATCCAAAGCTTCATTCGCAATTTTCTGCAATTCTCAACAAACAAACTACCTTATCGAATTCTCATTACTGCTTTTACACATTCAATTCCATTCGACTCATAACAAATTTGAATCCAACGTTCAACAAAACTGAGTCAAATCATCATGTAGTTAATCTCAACAACAACAGACTTACCATTTCCTGGCTAGCACATAAACCATTACAACAAACCCCATGCGTTTACATTCACATGTGCTAGATGAAAAGAAGGCGCCCTTACTTATGCAAATTCGACCAGAATTCAAAATGCCAAATAATAATATGACACTTTTCTTTTCACAATCCAGAACACGTCTCCTATTCAGCGCTCTGACAAAACATTCAATCGATTCTGGATTGTCGCATTAGACAATAATCTCATAAGCCCTTTTAAAAACAACATCACTCCACATCACCGTGTGATTCCATTCCACTGTTTTATTCTGCTCAAACCAACAGCTTTCGAATTCTACGATATTTTCTGAATGTCACTGTTCAAGATCTATTAAAATTCATAATGAATACTGCATTGACATTTAACTAGAAATCAATTACTCTGCAAAAAATTTCACCATAGTTTCAACACACTAGACTAATAGCAATATCTGCTATCGATCACTTTAGAATTTCACAGTCCTGCAATTCTCAAATATTAGCGCCATAACCCAATTCTTATTATAAAATCCTCGCTCGAGTCATCTCTTGACACGGATTTTTTTTTTATTCCTATCATTCCAACCACTCCTTTAAATGCTACCAATGGAACAACAAATTACTTGCGCTGTGTGAAATAGATGATCGATTCACCGAATTTTGTAAACTCGACTTCAGAAACTAATATATAACAGCTTCCAACTAATTGCCATTCTAACACACTTATACAAGAGCGTTCATAATAAACAGAGGAACCATCAACATTGTGTACCATTCCACGCCTTTGATTCAAGCTTGATTCAACGCCTTCTTACACTCAACAATTTTGCGTTATAGTTTTGACATTATTAACATCGATTATTCAAATCAATATGCCAATCCTTACAAAGTTCAATTCATTCAATTGTGTTTGAGTTCATAAACACATCCATTTCAATTGCGCATAATATTCAACTCCCAGTTTTCAAGAAATTAAGAAGAAACAGATATATAATCCCAATCAATCAATATATATAATCTGAAACACACAAAATTACTTACAACTCTCGTCTTGGCCAGATATTCGAAACTGATGGCCCTCTACAAACTGCCCGAAGGCTTCCAAGGAGAACCCTTGCTCACTTCTCACACTCACTCACAATCTCAATGTGTTTTTCTCTCAAAACCCCCTCCTATTTATACAATTTTAAAAATAATCTAATTTAATGCTCAATCCCTAAAATCCTCAACAAACCCCTAAATTTCTCAACATCCCTAAAGGATAGGTTTTTATCCCTAAAATCCTTCAATTTATTAAATTTCCTCATATCCTTTTATTAATAAAAAGATATTTACATAAATCCTCACCTTCTCCTATTTAATTCAAATTAATTAATAAAATATTAAAAATCATCACACCCCATATTTACAAATTAATATTATCACACCCCATATTTACAAATGGAGAAAAAGGTCTTCATGCTCCTGCATCACTTGCGTTCACCAATTCCTTTGGTTTATAATATTAAACCCTTGGTTTTATTAGTTCTTTTGGTTTATAACATGAATAATCCCTTGGGTTAATTATTAGTTTTTATTAATTTATTCAACTTGAGTATTTTTTTTATAATTTTATTGATCCTTCGCCTTATTGGTCCCTTAGGTTATTAATATTTTTCCCTTGGGTTCACCAATTCCTTTGGTTTCTAATATTAAACCCTTGGGTTATTAGTTCTTTTGGTTTATAATATGAATAATACGTTGGGTTAATTATTAGTGTTTATTAATTTCTTTGGTTTTTATATTTTTTTTATTAATTTTATTGATCCTTCAACTTTATTAATCACTTGAGTTTATTAATAATTTTTATTTCTAATACTATTTTGTTGGGTAATATTTTTCCCTTGGGTTCTTTCTAATTATATATATATATATATATATATATATATATATATATATATATATATATATCTATATATATATATATATATATATATATATATATATATATATATATATATATATATATATATATATATATTCAAGTTAATATATAGTATGTATATAGTTAATATTATTAATATATTATAAATAAATATATAAAATATTTTGGTAATTTTAATCATAAATATATAATATTTATTTTTGGTGAAATATATGTGGTGGGTAGTGGATATAGGTCTATCAGCATATATCAATCACATTGGTGAATGTGGTTCTAAATCTATTTCATATAAACCTATCGGCGTATATCAACCACATTAGTAAATGTGATTGTGCTAGTTTTTATTACTACAAACATTCATTGTTTAATTTAGATTATCTACTTACTATATCGATAGTCTGTTATAGACGTTGATTATTGTGAGCAGACCAAAGAATATTTTAGTGTAGAAAAACTTTCCCATTGGCTGCTCGTCGTCATATTTAACACTATACACTTTATCTAGACCTGGAGAACCACTGGACAAACTGGGGTGCATGCCAAGGTTTAACAGTTTCGCCGAAAAGGAGAATGATCTTCTGAAAGCCAGAGTGACAAAAGTGCAAGGAGAATATCTGCAAGTTAAATTTGTTTTTATATAATATTACGAGGCAGCTCTCAGAATTTTGAAGTCTCGACAGTATTTTGGTAAGGATAAGTATTTTACTTAGTAGAATTTATTTCTTTTGATGCTATTGAATTTCTTTATTTTGAATCCAACTGAACATATATAAATTATTTCATTTTCCTTCATTCCTTTTCCCTTCGTATTGTTGAGTTGATTGCAATAAATAATTTGTGCATCTATGCATGCATGCAGGCCTGCAGAAAAATGTGTTAGAGGCTTCTTGTGGAACGGGTGGTCCATATAATTACGATCCGCGTAGACCATGCGGCGTAGGTGGAGCATCGCCGTTTTCCAATCCTCAAAAATATTTTAACTGGGATGGGATTCATTTGACTGACTCCGCTTACGAAAATATAGCGAAATTTTTTTTGCATGGGACATTCACATCTCCCACACTTCACACTCTCTGTACTATGTGAACTTCACTCATTGTTAACACCACCATGAAATGACCAATGGAATCAAAAACACTAGAAGTATCCCTATATACCCATAATACATAATAATAATAATATAAGATCTTGTGGTCAACGAGTTTTTTTTGGAACCTCAATCTCATGTTTGGTGTGTGCTTGCTCCATTTCTTCGCAATCATGTGAATATTTTAATAATTGGAATTATATATACAGGGTTGTGAATGTTTAAACGACTGCAATTTATGTTCTAATTGTTGGACATGTTGCTAAAAGGATTTCGAAATCAATGCAATTTGACATACCTTTACTTGGAGTTACTGAATCTAAAATAGTACGAGTGTCTGGTTTTTTACCTTTCCATAAAAATTTCTTTTGTTTTCAAGATATCCCGAATCATTTTCAGAATTTAAATATGGTGGCTACCGGAGTCTAATTTTAATCCTCTCTTTGTACCTTGTTTTACTGCCCATTTTTATTCCTCTATATTAGTTTTTGAAGATGTTATTAAATACTAATTTTAAATGTATTATTGATTTACGTCATGCATTTGATATCCATTTCAATTGAACTGTGTTGCGTACTAGAAATTTCCCTTAAAAATGCAAATGTACACAGAAAAAATTGAACATTTGGAATTTCATCTTACTCCTAATATAGTTCACCAAATACTTTAAACAAATTAATAAATAATAAAAAATACATTGTGGTTCATTTTCTTTCACCATTTTAAGCATGGCATTTATTTAGAAAAATAAAATATCCATAATCAACCTTGAAACCCTATATATACGTGCATTTTTCCACTTCAACTAAAAAGTAGATAAGTTTCAAAATCCTTGTGTCAATTTGTACCACTCCCTATAGATCCCTACTTTAGTGAACACTTGGGAATGGGTGGCCCTCATTGATATGGATAGATAAAAATTACACTTTTCCATATCAAAGATGAATTAGTCTTCTTCAATAGTCATAGTAGGCATAGTAGGCATTTGTAGCTCATGCAAACCTAATTGAGGATCTATATCCATGCATATGCATAATGAAATGTTCTTTAAGTAATTCTAATTATATCTTCTTGGACCCATTCTCACCATGCCAATGTTTTTGGTTAGACCTCCAACAAAAACCAAACCCAAAATAAATATGATTGTCAAATATAATTGTCCACACAAACAATAAAATTGACACAAATCTAAAAGAAATATATTTGTCCACATAGGGATTACTAGAAAACAACGATGTAATAATGATTCGCCTTTATGAGGAGAATACGCGTAAGTCTAAAAGACACATCTAGAGGTTGAAGTTTCCAAGGAAACTATCCTTGAAAGTAAAATATTTGAGTGATCTGAATACAAATCTTAGTTTTGTTGTGCTAATTTCATCTTTAGAATTATAAATAAGTTGTTGATCATTTGCTTCATGTCCATAGGTTTCTTGAGGTGTTTCTGAGTGTTAAAAATGTAAATGTATTGAGTTTTATGTTAAATTCATTAGCATATTAAAATTAAAACAAAATGATAAACAAAATTAATAAAATGTACTACAAACCATCAAATGATCCATTAACACAGTGTTTTGATGAAGGAGTTCACCCCTCTTGGGCTACATCTCCTTGGTCCAGCTTCCATGGCTTGGGCCTGTGTATTAGATAAAAATGGAAAAAAAATGTTGTTTACAATCCTCTACTTCTCATAAAACCTACTCCAACTTGCTAAGAATGTCCAAATCATCTTGGATAGACTCTTATTTAGTCCATTTTGGTCGAATTTTTCAAAAGCTATAGCATAATCAGTTTGGCCTATGAAAACACCTCCAAAACTAGAGAGAAATCTAATTAGTGCTGATAATTTTGGAGATCCCGCCGAAATTAGCAGACTCCGCCAAGCTAGCCAGCGAATTAAACACTGGTTAATTAAGGTAAGTGTGACATTAACTGTAGATTTTAAGCGAATTGGAATTAATGAACGATTAGCTTGTATTAAATATCGATTATGGGTTAATTAGTCTTGCCCTCTTGAGTAGGATATAGCTATTGTTATTATTGTGAGGGGGTTCGCCCACGGGGCTGGCCCCTTCCTCCGCTCGCCAGCCAAAATACATTGAAAGAAATATATACTGATAGCAGAGTCTTGTAAGAAACGTTAGTGAGACATAATGGTATCACATGTGGTTTGTGTGGGGGAAGTCGATAGGTAAACTCTGACCTCTTCCCGTCCTCTGAAATTAATTTTTCAACACAATATAAATAAAATTCGACCATACTTAACCAAAATTTCAGCCTTTGAGGGGGGGCACGTGGTGGTCTTTGGGTTAGCCACATGTCGTCTTCCCATTTGCTCATTACTAACCAATGAAATTGCAACAAGTCACCCACTTACCCACCAACCACGAAGTGACACTTGTCATAGTGTCATTGGGTAAAATATTAGAATATTCCCAGAATATTTCCTTTTTGCTGACTAGGCTGCCATGTCACTATTTTGTCCTTTTTGCAAAGTTTTTAATTTTTTAGGAAAATGAACAACATGCTTTATCTTCCTCATATGAAGTCATTTTTTGATAAAAGGAATTGAGTTAGATTCTTGGCACTGAGCAATTCACGGTAGTTCAGGTTTCCATCAATTCTAAGCACTTCCATTTTGAGCTTAACATTAAGCACATAATCATTCCCCCACACTAGAAGAATTTTGGACCCCAAAAACTATTTTATTACTGAACATGTGAATGAGGGTACAATTATCTCACCCTGCCAATCTGAATCCACTGAAATTTTAGCATTTTCATCAAATTGAGTTTTTTACAAAAAATAATATTTTTCCATGACTCTTGAGACCCTTTGTTATTGTTGTAGACACCGTCATGCCATAATTTCTATGAATTTTTAGAAAAAAAAGTTTCCTCGTAGAAACAAACTTTTCACACCTCGATCGTCAATCAAAAGGAACTTGAAAAATGTCTCACCTCGAACACTATAATCGTGGTGATTCTTAATTGATATTTCTTTGTACTTGTGTTGAATTTTGACCAAGTGTTTTCGTCATTACTATGTACCTTTTGGAAACAAAAAACAAGCACTTGTGGAGCCTATCCCTTCTTTGTCAAATTTCTTTGGCACTTTCTCTTTGACCTTTGCGCTCTCTTGCACGAGCAGCTTGTTTCCAACACTGCTCAACACTGATGTTGACTGCTGGAAATATTTCCACCTTATTTACGTCCCTTCAAAGGCAACCTATTATATTCTTGAAACATTTTACTACAGGTATAATCAACTTCAATGAAAATAACTTGTTCATTCGATGCATCTTTTTGAAAGGTCTCATTCAAAACATATCTATGCTTGATGATGTAGGAAAATTGAAATTATCCTACTATTATACTGCAAAGGCAATAGATACACAATTTCTACTGAATCTTTAGCTTACATCCGTTAGTAAGATGTAACTAATAACAAAATTTTCCCTTTTTAATAAGTCCCAGAACCACTTCATTAACTGAAAAGATATAGTTTAACCTTGCTCTTAGTGTGAAACTTTATATCAAATAATTAAATGCGATTTTGTGAAGCTATGTTCGATAAAAACTTCATACAGAATCAAATTTGAACTTTTGAAGGAAGCAACTATATATATATAACTTCACGCCGAACTAGATTGATCTTGGAGAGAGAGAGAAATTACGTCCATGAATTCAATGGAAAATAAAGGTCGATAGCTGTCAACATAAATTTGTGTTATACATAACCATCATACAACATACACATATGGTGATCAACCCAATGCTATGAAAATTTGGATCGATCTTTTGGCATTGACTTTTCCATTATATAGCTTTCGATCAGACCATCTAGCAATCGATCATAGACTCGTTACCTTCAATCGCAACTTACTCAACAAAGGAGTTTATGCTGCCTCTGACAAATTACATCATTGTTTTAACGCTGATTATGGCAATTTATGAACGTCGTTCAATGCTTAACACACTATCGATGCAAATATTACACTCAGGCCTTCGTATCAACGCAACTTCAGTTCCTTATTGACAACGTCTACACCCAATTGAATGCAGAGTCTGCCCTGTGTGTGCTGCAAATCAACAGAAAATTCCACTCTATGTGCGCTCCTTCAAGGTAACCAAAGGGTTGTGTATTTACGGCCATGAATCCACACCAATTCCACGATCTGAAATCACCAGAACGCTGTCACAATTCGAATCCTGCACCTCTCGCCTGCATCACGTTAGAGATATATACAATACACACAGAAAATCAACTATTATTCATAAAATAATGGATGCTTAACATTCCAATCAACAGAGTGTTTCATGGTCTAATAAGCATTAGCTGCCCCTCTACAATTTCAACAACTAATTCAGATTCTCTCACCCATATTCACACCTCCAAATTCTCTAATTTATACAAATATGAGAAACTATTCTTCTCGGAATAGTATTCTTCTAGAGTTTCTCAACAAACCAATGCCTCCCTATTATTTAGCATTTGTCCCTATTTTGGCTTTGTTCCACGCAGGGAAAGAAACCAATTTCTATTATTATGCAAAATCTAATTAAATAGAAAACAAACTAACAATTCTCTAAAAGTAAATAACAAATTTAATAAATATATTATATAAACTATTTCTATGTCTATTTTATTTCTAATTAGCCACAACATGTGACCAATATGTCACATTGCTGGCTAGGTGCTTGATGCTCCTGCATCAGACTCCCGGGGAAGAAAAGTGATCTTGTAGCTCTGTAGGATCGATTCCCAACTTCTCCATCTCTGCTGGCATATTCTACTGGTTGCCCTTTCCACTTGATCAAATACTGATAATAATTCTGACTCTTGGTTTTCTTTAGCACTTTATTTTTCCTTTTTCCTGCTTTTGGATTTCGTTCGTTATGGCGTCTCCTTGTGGTTCTTCTTCTCACTTTTAGTATAGGCACCAATCTGCAATACATGACTAAGTCACCTGTTTCAAATTCCTTTTTCCGCCTCTTCATATCCGCTTGTTGTTTGTCTTTTCTACTGCATTCCTGCCATATTATTTTGACATCTCCCTAAAATATGCTTCTAGGAGTTAGCTAATTCACAACTACTTGGATTCTCTTCAGATCCAATTTCAACTCTTCTTTAGAGACTTCATATTCCTCTAAACCTTCATTCACCAACCTGATGGTGATTTTATATAAGGTTTGAGAATCTGTACTCATGCGCCATTGAAATTTTTTCTTTGGACTGAGTACTGTTCGTACAACACATGGATTAAGGCTTCCTCTTACTAACTCTTTATCCATCAGTTCTTGTACTTTTCTTCCAATTTTAGAATTTTCCTGTGGTGTTAACCTGTAGGCTACTTTATTCGGCAACTCATCCAGAGTAATATCAACAAAATCATTCAATAGATTTTGAATTTCTTCAGGTAAATCTTGTAAATTTGTAGAAGTTAAAATTACCTTGGGTTTTCCAACACTAACAAAATGCATCTCCTTACCCTTCTCATCCTCCTGCAACAAGGTCTTCCCAGTCATCAACATAATGTTGTTTCCATATGTCTCCTCATCAGCCTCAGCTTTCAATGGCAACAATGTATGCTTATTCCCATCTTTCTCAAAATTATAAGTGTTTCTTCTGCCATCATGTATGGAATTTCGGTCAAACAGCCACGATCTCCCTAGTAATATGTGACATACATCCATCGGCATTATATCACATCAAATAAAATCCTTATAAGTACCAATTTTAAAGTCAACTTTACATTTTTTACTTAAAAAAAAATTGATGGCCTTTCTGAAGCCATGATACTTTATAAGGAGTTGGGTGTACGGTTTTCTCCAACTTCAACTTGTCCACCATCTCTGTAGAAACAAGGTTGTGAGTACTACCACTATCAATTACCAATTTGCAACACTTACCCTTTGACTTACATACAGTTCTGAATAGATTCGTTCTTTGAGCTGGTTCTCTGGCTTCTTTAGCTTCTATAAGTAATACCCTTTTCAACAACAAGGATTCTCCGGCTTCTCATGGTTCCTCTTTGGCTTCAGGTTCAGGAATCTCCTCCTTGGCTTCAGCAACATTCACACTACGCTTTTTTGTTGATCTCTGAGGAGTACAATCCCATTGTACATGTCCCCATTCACCACATGCAAAGCACCGAACATCTCTTCCTTGGTCTCTGCCTCTGGGCATGAACCTTCCCTGGCCAGAATCTCCTCTTTGTGGTGGTCTATTGCTCGCACTCCCTACCTCATTCTGAGAGTGTTGAAATTTGGATTCAAATGTCCCCCCTTCTTTTTTCGGACTCCTGCCTTTATTTCTCTGGTTTTGTTTGCGCAACAGTTTTTCCTCCGCCATCAAGGCTGCTTGATAGGCATATTCAATTGACTTCAAATTCAATAAGCTGATCTCATCTTCTGTTTCATACCTTAAACCATTTATATATCTAACTACCTTTCCTAGATCATCTTCAACATGGCCAGATCTAATACTTAGCTTATAAAATTCTTCAATATATTCCTTGATTGTCATCCCTTTCTGTTTTATGTTCTGCAATTGCCTAAAAAAATTTAATTGGTAATCCTTCAGCAAAAACTTACTGTTAAGATTACTTACCATCCTATCCCATTGCTTGATTTTGGGCTTCCCTTTTCTCTCCCTTGATAGCTACAATTCGTCCCACCATAAAGCTGCATGGCCTTTCAATCTCGTGGCTGCAAACTTTAATTTCTTCTTGTCATCGACTTCTTCATAGTTTAATTATTTATCTAATGAACTGATCCAGTCCATTAGCACCTCCAAACTAAGACTTCCATCATATAAAGGTACTTATTTTCTTGGTCGACTGCTGGCTTTGACTAACATCTTCATGACCTTAGCTACTTCATTTTCTTCCTCCACTTCTTTGTCAGTGGTCTCTTCTTCATCGACACTATCGACTGCACCATCTGCTACTCTCCGTTGAGTAGTTTCCATGGTAGCCATTCTCGTGCGCAAATGCCGGATCTCATATAGAAAAATTGCATTTGCTATAGGTCTCCCTCAACCTATCCCAGCTCCTCTTCTGGGCGACATTCTCTTCAATACTCCAAAACAACTTAACAAGCTCTGATACCAAAATTATGTAGGAAAATTGAAATTATCCTACTATTATATTGCAAAGGCAATATCTACACAATTTCTACTGAAGCTCTACCTTACATCTGTTAGTAAGATGTAACTAATAACAAAATTTTCCCTTTTTAATATGTCCCATAACCACTTCATTAACTGAAAAGATATATTTTAACCTTGCTCTTAGTGTGCAACTTTATATCCATTAATTAAATATGATTTTGTAGGCTCTTGATTTCCATGCAAGCTTCCATACAAAATCAACTTTGAACTTTAAAGGAGAAATATATATATATATATATATAACCTCACACGAACTAGATTGATCTTGGAGAGGAAATTATGTGTGAATTTAATGGAAACTAGGAGTCGATAGTTGTCAACATTGATTTATGTTATACATAACCATTTATTTCCTAGCAGTTTGTCACCATCGCTACAATCCCCATCCCGCACATTGGAGGGCTCATTCGTGACACAATGACGGAGACAAGACTTGAAAATACCTTGTTGCATCCCTGCAGAAGATGAGCTTTCATTCACCCAGACATCTCCTTGCAAAAATCCTAAAAATAGCTCCTTTTCCATTGGCGTGGTTCCATAGTTCAGCCCTCGCGCCAAGGGGGCAAATCCTCCAAAAAGGGCGCGCCAATTGGCGCTCTGTCATAGAGCCGCACCCGCGCCAACCATATTAAGAGGTGTTTTTAAAAAATAAAAGGCGGAAGTTTCATCCTAACAAATTCCTGGACTGATATCTATCTTTAGTTGGGTGGTTTGGCTACAGATTTCCATAGAGAAGAAGTGGTTTGCCACCTATCTGTGACTTCATGGAAGTATTAGGGCCATTCATAATTATGTGGTCCCAACCCCTTCCTCCTTCTATAAAGACTTTGCTGGATCCATGGCAAGCTAATCTCCAAGTTCCCAGGCTGCCACTCCTTTATGATCTGGGGCCTTCTTCGTTCCTAAGGCCAATCAAAACAAGGAACTGGCCACCCATTGCCCGGAGAGGGGCTTGTCCCATCATGTGTGGGAACTGTGAGACATGTTACTACGGCGGCCACCAAGGAGAATTTGACATCCAAAAGCTTTGGTTGTATTCTTCTTTGAATCTTCAATGATAAGCGACTATTAGTTATGGTTCCACTCTTGTTCTTGATTATGTTCATGAGTTATGTCCTCTTCGACTGACATATAGTTGTATATACTGGATTTTATGCTTGCGTTTGTGTTGTTTCTTGCATGTGCAGGTGTCCGACCACGGAGATCGTGAGGACTGTGATCTTCCAGGGCAAAGGAACGGGAGCACCACCTCTTCTACAAACGACAACGTTGGATTCAAATTTGACCTTCCTGCATAATAAAATTTATTTATTGTGGACACATAACTTTGTAGCATGTTTGAGTAGTGATGAACCAGTCGGGCTAGTAGGGATCGCCTCTGTCCGCAGAGGGGATTTAACTCCTCAACAATTTGGCAACTCCGCTGGGGAATCAACTTGTTGTTTGATTTGTAAACTATAGACGGAGCCTGAAGCACAGCCAAATAGCCTTTGAAACGCTTTTGCTCTGCATTAGCGGAGTAGATCAACGCTGCTTCAATCAATCTCCGGTTTGGTTTACGGACTGAACAACTTGGAGTTTTGTCTTCTCTTTAAGTCCAAGTGCCAGCGCTTGCCCAGTTGATGACTCTTGTCTTTGATTTTCTCTCATTTGGCTGTTTTTAGCTGTCATCATATGCTGTATACGATTATTTTTTATTTTTCCCATAGTAAGCCTAAAATTTGGCGCTGCAATAATTCATGCCCGACAATGCAGGCATGTGTATCCTGAACAGTAGTTTAGGCACTATTTCAGCTCCTTGATTTAATCTTGCGAGCTTCTTCTGGATTCTATATGTTTCATGCTTTGGTGACTTGAGATTTTTTGATGCTTTTTTGGTACGTTTGAGTGCAATGGAGCCTAGTTTGACTGGTTGGAACCTCCTTACTTTGGTTTTTTGCCTATTTCTTTCGATTTTGCATACGAGCCATAGGGCATCTAGGTGCCTTTGTGAGTCGAGCCTCCCTTGGGAGTTTTTGGTTTTTCGTTCATTCTGTCAACTTTGGGATTGCTTGCTTGCATTCGTTTGACAGTTGTCTATCATCTTATTGCGCTTTTTGAGTGACTGATTTCGTTTTCATTCGAATTTCTCTTTGCTTCATTTTGGGCCTAGATTACACGGCTCATTGGTGTCTTTGGGACTTTTCTTGGTTTTGAGAGACTTTTGGTCGATTTGAGATCTGATTGTTTGTGCCATGGAGTGAAATCTACTTGTTTTGCTCTCTTAATATAATTTCTCGAATTGCTTCTCATTTGTTTTTGGTTTGTTTCATGCATCTAGCTATCAAACATTGAAAAAAAAAAAAAAAACTCTTTTGCTTTTGGTTGATTAGTGCAAATTGAAATCTTTTCGATTTTACTAGTAATTAGTGAATTTGAAAGAAAAGTTTTTAGTTTCATTAGTTGCATTAGAGATATCATTGATTGTCTTCTGATCATTTTGTTTGTGTAAAAAGCTCTCAACTCTTCTATAGCTAGCTTTCATCGAACGAAATGACATACTGTGGCATGTAGTTTTGCATTTAGGAGATTTTTGAGATAGCACATTCGTTAGGGCCTGAAAACTGAAACGTAATTGAAGATAAACTTTAAAATTTACTCAATTTACACTAAGGCAGCATTGAAATCTAACGAAACACATTTAGAGGTCTAGGCTAGAGACGTGTTCCGGCGTCTTAAAACCTAGTAGTTGTCGTTCGCCTCTTGGCTTTAGATAGCACTAGTACGGACTTGTGCTCCCCATACCGTCGAGTATATAAAGGGAGACCCCACTAGGTTTCTATCCTTTATCCATAGGAAGCCGAGTCTGCCGCCCTATACCCGTGATACACTGGACACAGCATTCGGGGAGATTTCCTGCACGTACGGAAAGTCCTTGGTTGATTTCTCTTTCATTTTGAAACCAAGGTGTATATTGCAGTTCACGGTTATTTGGTACACCCTTTGCCTAGTATTCCCGAGTAGTCATTTTGATCCTATCTGACTCCCTAAATTTGAAAGGATCACCAAGCGCTTGTCCTTTCACGCTTGTGTCAAATCTGAAAGAGATAGAGTCACCTTTTCAACCGTTTCTCGACTCTTAAAACATGAAACGGTGAAGTTTCTTATTTTTCAATGTGGTAAAAAATTAATCACCCACGATTACACGCCCTCTTAGATTTTTCTTGTTGACCGTTTGATCGTGTGTCTTGACTCTTTTTCAGCCCGTGTGTGGTTTTGAGTTTTGATGGCAACTTTTTCAGAGTTTACCAACCAAGGAATCCCCTCAGAAGGGAATCCTGGTCATTTTCCTCCTTTTGGGAATGTTGGTGCTCCTTACATGGCAACGTTGTCCCTTCCTGGGTTAACTGTTGGATTGCCTGTTTGGTTGTTTTCAACCTCTGTGGTCCCAAATGTCTCCACTATTGTTCAATCAGTTCCTCCACTGGAACAACATCATGTTGATTCCCAAGTGGACCTCTTCCCTTCTTCGCCTGTTTCTGCATCCCCTTCTTCTACTTCGCCTAGTCAGAGTCTGGATTTGAGTAACCAGGTGGCTAAGAAGAAGAAGAAGAAGACAAAGAAGAAGAAGTTCGATAAAAGAGAGGCTAAACCTACCACTACTATTTCTAAAACATCTCCTTTTGATATACCTTCCAACCCTCCACGAAAAGTCAGTTTCCCCTGCATGTTGTGCACGGGAGACCATCTTCTTCGAGACTGCCCTGGAATTCCCAAGGTGCTTGAAGCATGGTCCAACGGCCCTCCACCATTTCCTTTGACTTCTGGGAGCCAGGTTGGGGGCACGTCTTCAACTGGTGTTGATAAGGCTCCTAAGAAGCAGGATAAGATCACCAATCCCTGTAAGTTGTGTGAAGGGCACCATGCCATTCACCTTTGTCCTTATATGGATGAAGCCAAGCGAATCTTGGACAATGCAACCATTTCCACACCATGCCTCCCAGCTGGTTATAAACATCTATCTTTGAGTCTTCCACCTATTGATGATACAATTGGTCCAGAGTCATCTTTGGTCCATCCCACTCCCTCAGAAATTCTAATTCAAGAATCCGCCCCTGACCAACCATTGGTCGTGGGATCGGTTGAGCTGGCCCCGTCCGCGGTACACCAGGTCTCTTCTGTCAAGATTGGATCTCACATCCCTCATGTCCTTCTGGTTTCTTCAGATTCTTCGGACTTGGAGAAAGATTCTCCTGTCCCTATACCTCAACAAGCAGCTCCTTCACCTCCCGTAATGGAGGTCCCAGAGGATACTCCTCCTGCCTTCGAGATGGAGGTCATGGAGGAGACTCCTGCTTTCGTAACATCAGGGGAAGACCTTCTCCGTTCGATGGTAGCCCCTCCGAGTAGTTTGGTCGCTTCCTTTGATTGGAATCGATTTGCGGGATTTTTCCTTCCATCCTATGTGCCTTTCGAAATCATAGTACAGGCTTTCGGTTTGGTTGTACCCAGTACCATTATAGACGAAGGCGCCTTTATTAGAATTCTATCCTCAACTACCTGGCAAGCTTTCGGTTCGCCACCGCTTGCGCCTATTACGCAGAATCTGCTGACTTTTAACAAAAGGACGAGTCAACCATTGGGGATCCTCCCAAGGTTACCTGTTAATTTGGGAGGTAAAACCGTCCATATGGACATGATGGTCATTCCAGGCCCCTTGGATTTTAATCTTCTCTTGGGGCGCGATTACACCTATGCCATGGGAGCGCTCGTCTCCTCCCTTTTTCGTGTGGTCTATTTTCCGCATGAAGGACGGATCGTGACCATTGATCAGCTTTCGTTCTTTGGTCCTGATGTGGCAACTGGCCCGCCATCACCCCCTCCTGGTTTTTATCCACCCGTTGTATCTGCCCCACCGCAGGTCAACTATGTGGCTACCTACCCCATGCCCGCACTCAGTGACGATGCCGTCGTGCATCGTGTACTGGGGGCATTGGGTCCTGATTTCCAAGATGTCATCCTCCCACCTAGTGCGGGACTCTTGGAAGCCATGACTTCTTGTTCATCATGACGAGTAGTCTGTCAGAGCATGGTCTGCTTCTGCACCAGTTCTTAAAACAATCAAGTCTCATTTGTTAGTCTTCCACTATTAAGCTCTGCACTGAACAAGTTGTTTGAGGATAGTTCTTTAGCACAACTGTTAAAAATGAAAAAGGAGCTAGCTTGAATTTAGCTTTTGTTAACTTTAGATGAAATCTCAGGTCAACCTTCACCCATTTCAAATGATCTGTTTGGGGGCATGTTCTTCAGACTGACATCACGTCAGCATACCAGTTTTTATTATGCTATAGTTGTATTTTAAATCTCTATAAAAATAAACCTATTTCATATAGCTAGTATGTGTGTCCATGTGTGCTTTTAAGCTTGCGTAAAAATGAAATGTGTGATTAGGTACATTGTGTGAACTTTTCATTTGGGTCGTTTGTTATGAAACTGATACATTAGATAACATTGTATTAGATATCTGCATGACATATAAGAACATCATCACATGTAAAGAAAGATCCATCCAGAAATAGATATGTATATATATATAGATATCAAATGTTTGCATAGTGTGCATCACATGAAAATCAAAATATATATGTTCGTCTTAATACATACGGAGACGACATGTCTCTCAAAAAATATGCATGATAAAAGCCCTAGGAGTCTAATCTGCATGGTTCTCATGATAACAAGTGACTGCACGCACTAAGCGTCTCAGAAGTCGGTGGAGGTGACTAGGCACTCCCACCGTATGTCTCTGGTATGCCATCGGTACATCTGCCAGCCGGGCATAGTCTGGGATCCCTTGGGCAATACCCTCGAGATTCTGGATTAACTCCCCCCCCTCTGCACCCTCTGCCTGAGGATCAGGTGCGGGAAGAGTTCTCCGCGCGATAGGAGACATGACGGCCGGTCTCTCTGGGCCCACGTCTACATACATATAAAATGTGTCAGGATGGACATGTATTAACAAAAAAAATTATAAAACATAAAAAATCAAAAAGAGAAGAGGTCATACCCAACTCCTCGTCCCAATCATCTCCCTTTGGAAGTGGGAGATCTGGGTCTCCAGTGAAATCGGTTCCTGCATATGGCCAGTCTTCCACTACCAGCACGCGCAACTGTCTAAAATTCCGGCGCTCGCCTCATCGAGAGCGTCACGAGCGTTCCTGGCTCTTGAACGGACAAATTTACTATGGTCCTTAATCAGATTGGTAATCGTTCCAAAATAAACGATACTAGGATGGAACCGTAGCCAAACTATTTTAGTTTGGCCTGCTTGCACTTCCTGAGCTGTCTCTTCATGTTGATAGTCACTGTTGTGGCCCAGTCAAACAATAGGGGAGTCATACACTTTGAGGCTAGCAAAATTTGGGCCTTTGTGGCCTCGTGCGGTGCCTGCGACCTCGCAGCCCGTGTGATGGTATGCAACACCACTCTCAATGCCAGATCAGGAATGGTGTGGATGTCCACCTTTCCACTTCCTGATCCCAGTTGTGCCCCTCGGCACACTCGTGCCATCACTTGCTCCATCTTCTCACCAGACGGTCTGCTCCCTGTCAATATGGGCATTGGACCTCTGCGCGATAGTTCGGTTATGAAGTACACGTCAGCAACCTCTAGTTCTAACACTTGATCCCACAACTTGAATACTTGTTCATCTGCGTCCCACATATTGATCAAATACTGTAAAAGCTCTGGCTGAGCTCGTAAAAAAGGCGTCAGGAAGAACTTTTTTAGCCCACAGTTCTTGAGGGCATTCATGCAAGTTTCATTTTCCATGGCTTGTTCATCCTCTTCACCGTGCTCTCTCTCTTTCCACTCAATCACCATTTTGCTCGGTTTCCTGCATCAACATGGTCACAAACCCTTAATTAGATCTCTGATGAGCTTCGAAATTCATCCAAATTGATTAAAATCTAGAATTTTTAGGCGAAAATTTAGGTTCCGCCGCTGGCGCGGCTGTTTCCTTAACAGTCGCGCCAGTCGACGCGAGCCCTTTGCATATAAAATCCCATTGGCGTGGGTCCGTGCCCGATACCTGCGCCAATGAGTGGAGCCCTAAAAATTTAAAAAGTTGCCACAGAAGTCTAATGCATGATGGAAAACTATTTAAAAATGGATTGAAATAGAGTGCAAGGAAGCACCTCTTACCTGGAACTAACGGAACTCTGAATGGTAGCCCGGATCGGTCGCAATCGCCGTCAGAAGTTCACACACAAAATGGACCACTGCTGCTCTTCGGTGAGGTAAAAAGTAAAAAGTAATTTTATTTTTTACCATTTGACATATTTATAACTTTTTGAATTCAAAATAGGTCTTGAAAGTTATTTTTCTGAATATCTTAATATATTTTGTTGAAAATGGGTTTTACACTTGCCTTTTTGTGCAGCGACAGGTCTTTCACGCAACTTAGACGGTGAAACGAGTTGTATTTTATACTTTTTCGGACTCGGTAAATACATGAAAAAGTCACTCTGGAGTCATCTTTCAGCTCTTTTCTGACTCTCTAAACATGAAAAGATTGTCGAGGCCCTTGTCGTTTCGATCTCGTTAAAGTGGACACGAATCGACATCTACCCAGTATACGTTTACCCCTTTTTTGCCTAATACTATTTTGTTACTTAAAGGAACACTCTAAGAACGTTGTAGAATTTCAGGGAGGCGTTTCAGATATTTTTTCAAGTGATGTGTCCTGGAACTATCACAAAAGGACCGGGAGTCATCTTTCGCCGTCTTTTCAAACTCTCTAAATATGAAAAGACGCCAAGTTCCTCCTTTGTCAGACTTGTTAAACCCTGATGACATTGGATTCAGTCGTAATGATGCTATTCGAGTTCCTCCTTCCTAGGGCTCGTTAAATGTACTAGGATGGACTTATATAGCAAGCATATGGTATCCTCTTCAAGCTTGTGTAAAAATAAAGAGGTACTCACCAGAAATGGTGGGGAAAATGGAACCAACATCATTTTCGTGTCGGCAGTATGTCGCTCTTGAACATGGTACTTGTCTGCGTTCGTGTCGAGTTGGGGACATCTCATCTCGTTTTTCACTTGCCTCCGTGGGTTTGGGTAATCCCTTTTGACCTCTCATCTGCTCTTTGCCTCGTCACTATGACCTCTGATCTTTTGATGTCAAATACTGCCAAGTCCACTATCGTGTCGTTTATATGTTCATAAATTGAAGTCGACCTCCCAAAATAACAACCTCCCCATTCTCATTTGATGATCCAAAAACTACTTGTTCTCCCGCTCTCCCATGTCGATGATGTTATTATATGGGTCACCTTCATCAAGGTCACTCCATCATCAAATTTGGCCATCCTAGTTGATCTAGAGACTCCTTTATGGTACCTTGGAGCCTGCATGCCTCAATGGCAGGTTCGTCGCATTCGACGTGAGGTTCTCATCATTGGCCTCCGATCGAGTGATTCTATGGGTGTTCGACACCAGCTCATTGATTCACATGCCGTAGATTGTACCTATAGTACCTTGAGAGACATTGTCATTATTGGTGGTTCCTCTCGTGTCTGTTAACAACTTTCATCATTGTCTGGTAATCAGACGATGTTCTTGCATGTTCGACTTCAGCTCACATATTCGCATGCTTGAACTTGTACTTTGTTCGGGTCGAGATGGAGCGCAAGACCCTGGATTGTGTCTGTTGTAATCCAGGCTGCGATTTTGTGGATTATTATGATTATTTACATGACTCATTGATTGGATGGTTGCGACCATACCTTAGTCTATTTATCGATCTTCATTGGATGGCTGCGTCCATGCCTTGGATCTAGATTATTGTACACTCTTTTATGGATGGCTGCGCCCATACCACGCATATCTATCATGTATCTGAGACATCAGTTGCACTTCGCTCCACAGGTTTTCCGATGGCGGTGTTTTCAGTCGGCATGTTCTCGTAAAGCATTTCACCCCTCTCTCTCTCTTTCGGGCCTCATGCTTTAGGGGCATATGGTACACGGTAATTTGTCACGCGTCCTACAATCCCCATGCCACACATTGGAGGGCTCATTCCGTGACACAGCGAAGAGACAAGACAACGTATAAAGTGCCTCTCTGAAGATGACTCCATTATCACAGAATATCTGCAAAAACCCTAAAAATAGCTCTTTTTCCATTAGCGCGGTTTCACAGTTCAGCCCTCGCGCCAAGGGGGCAAATCCTCCAAAGAGGGTGCGCCAATTGGCGCTCTGTCATAGAGCTGCACCCGCGCCAACCATATTAAGAGGTGTTTTTTAAAAATAAAA